>JBCJKH010006554.1:0-11843 GCA_039877255.1 Loriculus beryllinus | reverse complement strand
GGGGGGGGGGGGGAGGAATAACTAAAAATCACAATTTTTGTTTGTGATCTATATAATGACCAGCAGCTATAATCTCACATTGAGCTAATTTGACCTCTTGTGCACCCACATGTTCTCCCCATTCTTCACCCCAGACCAGCAACATTTACTCCGGAATATCTGCCAGCTCAGCTGTTTACGTTACAAAAGTACCCATTGTAATTAGGCCTTTAGCCACTGTACAGCTACAGAACAATCAGTCACGGCTTTTAGAGCTCATCTCTAACTTCCCAGACAACAGGTGCAAAGAAGAAATCTGGGTCCAGATAGACCACAGATCAGAGTTAAGGCAGGCAGTTGCTCTGCTTAAGCATCAAGATTTTCATTGACTGAAACATTTTTGCACACCTGGTTTTAAACAAACTGTCCAGACATAGAGAGGGAGGCCAGAGAGGTTAGAAATCAGCTTCATTCTCCTGGATCCTAGTCTGCTTTGCAAAATGCCATCTCTATCTTGCTTTCAGACATCCACTCTGATCCTTTCCAGAACTCAGGATACTAGGTTTTAAATGAAACTATGTTACTTGGAAACTTCTTAGTTCGTTTTCAAAACCTTCACTAAAGACTTGAGACAAAGTAACCAAACAACTTGTTGCCCTCTCCTAGACAGATGGTGACACACAGTATCGGAAGAAGTTGCACAGATTTTGGCTGAGGAGCAAAAAAGGCAGGAATTCCAAGCAATTTGAATTAAAAAAAAAATCTCAAGAAGGCTGATTCTGCAAATCCTCCCTTTGAACTAAAAATGGGAAAATTAAAACTAGAATGAGTGATGGTTTTGAGGTGGGATCTTCACTTCCATATCATTTATGCACCCCACTATCAGCTTCACTGATTCTTGACATTGCAGGTGGCTAACAATAAATGGAAGATCAAACGAATGAAGCTAAAGAGCTTGGTTTCAGTGATGTTTTGCCAGTACGAAGGCATCATTAATATCAAGCAGTCCTGAGAAAACAGAAATCCCCTCTCCCCCCTTCATATAGATGTTTTGTTAAGTTGCTCTAAAAATAGCTTGGTTTCTGATTTCTAAATAACTTTTTTCTACCAAAATAATTTTGTGGTGTAGGGATAAGATGAAGTAATAGAAACAAGAACTGCAGAGTGCCAGTTACTTCTCATCAAATCCCTGCCTGGGCAAGCTGTGCCACATGGGATTTGCTGTAAACCCCACATTTAGCAAGAGACATTCAGATGATGAGAAAGGTGATATAAAATATATTTAGTGACTAGGAATCACATGCTCAAGAAAGGGCATAGCTCACACACTGACATGCTGGGAAAAGAACTCGTAGCAAAGAAACTAGCAGAAGACTGAGAAAATCTGAGGAAATAAGGAGAAGGTGCCTCACAAGCCCAAATGGAAAATCAGATGACATGGCTATGAAATGCCAGCAGCTGTAGCCAGCAGCACACAAGGTCACATTTGCCCTTTTCCATCTTCCTTTAGGACAGTGCTTAAAGGTAGTTACTCATCAATATTGATAAATTTGTAATAGCATTACAGAGCTTGCAAAAGAAGTCCTAGTCCTTGGAAACATATGATTACCTGGGACTGCTGAAGGAAGTTTAAGCATTGAATAAAATAAAAATGTGAAAAACTTTTTAAAAGCAAACCAGACAATAGAGTTCGTGCTCAGTTTTACAGCCACGCATTTTACCTAGCATTAGTGAGCATTAATACATTCATATCTTCCACTAACTATTCCAGGAGGCTCTGCAGCCTTCCTGATCTGTGTACTGCAAGCCACAAGCCTGCAGGAGGCGGTCTGCAGCCTCTTAAGTGGAAGAAATGTGCCATTTTCCTGCAGGATAGATACCACAGCAAAGAAAACCCTGCTTTTTACTTATTGATAATGGGCATGTTTTCATTCATTACACAGGGACTCAAAAGTCAATGAGAAAGTTTTAGAAACCTGACAAGCCACAGGAGCTTTGCAACAACCACCTTGCTTCATTGCACCTTGCTAGTATCTGCAGAAGAGCTTGGACAACTTCTGGTCACTTCAAAGTAGTCTTGTTCTCTGATAGGAAGTCTGTATAGCCATGCAACTAAAGATCACATCAAGACATACACCAGGCAAGTGGCTGAAACATGGCTATCTTGGCAACCTTGACTCAGGCATTTCCTAGCTTCTCTGTCATTATTCTTGTGGTCTTAGATTTTTATTTATTTATTTTTAATTGAAGAGGCAGTCACACATAAACTTCTCAAATTTAAAAAAGAAAAAAGCTTAACTAATCAAACAGTATTAAGTGAAACACCACCAATCCCCTACACAGGTCACCAAAGTTCAATCTTCACACATATCATGCAATTCTTCATTAGTTGAGCTAGCTGAATTTGCCAGGACAATTAAAATAAAGTCAATTCATCTGTTCTTGGTTCTCCTCTTAAAATTGCTATAAATTCAATTCCTAGAGAGTGCAGAAAAAATTAGGCCTTATGGTTTTGCTTACCAAGGTTTCCTATGAAGGAGGAGATAAAGAAAAGCAATTACCATAGCCATCTGTCCGACCCAGCTTCTCCTCCCTCCCAAACCTCTAGGGAGGCTAGCTGCAACTGTGCTATCTAATCTCTAAGGGGAAAGCCATTCAGTTACGCTTCATAATGCCTCACTCAAAAATGAAACATGCTTGGGCTTACACACACACACTTGGCTATTTTATTTCTTGCCACAGCTGTATGTGCTCCTGCAGCAGGTCTGGAGTACAGCCCACAGACTGCTGCTTTCAGAGCTACACCAACAGCAGCTGATTAAAAGCAACAAGGAATATAATCTTTTCCCTTCTTCTCTTCTCTGAGCAGACAAACTAGTTTACATGCTAATGGCAACTAAAGGCTTCCAACAGTATTGGAAAGATGACCTGCTGGAGTGAAAGACTGGACTGCACTGGGCTGACACAGCAGTGCCTGTTGCTTCATGAAAGTCAAACAAAAGCAATGAGCCATAACAGTATTTCTTTGGTTTTTAGTGAGTGAATGCTACAACTGCTTGGCCTTCTGTTGACTAGGGGAGGGAGGTGCTTCATAATCTATAATCTAAAATCACTAGATCCATAATCTAAAGTCACTACTCTTGGAATAATGGGTTACAAATAAGCATAAGGCCAGAGATTTAATTTTAAGAGCATGAAAGGACACCTAATATTATGTGCTAATTCTTCTTGAAAAGTATCAAAAGGCAACGCAAATTCAGAGTTCAAAAGTTGCAAAATACCTACAGTTCAAATGTTCTCAAGTCCTGTGTCTGCTTGCCATGAACAACAACAGTTAGCTAGGAGTCTAGCAGAGCTTAGTTAGATTTCAAGAATTAAACACAGTAAGGAGACAAAATTGTCTATCTTCACTGACCAGGTTTAAGCAGTCTACAGGATTTGAAAACATTCTGCCCACCAGAATTTCCAATGCAAACCCTTAAGCAAAACATTTCCCTTTCTGAAGGCCAAAAATAACTTCAGTGTTATTACATCAGAGGAAAGAGCTCTTGATTTGAATTTGGGTTGCAGAGAATTTTTTTGTAATTCTAGTTATTTCTTTCTCTCACCATTTGTGGCTTTTGCTTACTTTTTGAAAAGGTTTATTCTTTGAGCCCAGAGAGAAATAGCAAGATCAGTTCCTGATACAAGCTGGCTGTGTTACAGGCTGTTTGCTTTAAAGGAAAACTAAACCTCCAGCTACAAACAGAAAGGAAATCCCATGTTTCTCTTATTTTCCTGCACATTCACACCTTCTTTTTTTTTTGGTAACCCATGCTGAGTCAACTGAAAACTAAGCCAGGAAAAAAGTTACTGGAATAAAGTGAAGCAATTGTTTCTTAGTTGATTGCTTCTTATTTGGGTTAGCTCTCTGCAAAGGATCTCGAAGGGTACAAGTGCTAGTAAGGCATGGGTGGGAAATTGCAAGGCCAGGACTACCTCTTCAAGCAGAGAATCACACTTAGATCAGCTTAGAGGAAAAAGCCAAAATGCAGCATAGGAAGGTGACTGGTGTCATCTTTTCTCTCAGATCATTTGCTAACCAAACAACTATAAAACCTACAAAGTGTATTTGTTGAAATGCAATTTCTATTCTCATTAAAGCCAAGTCTCATAGCAAAGTTTGCTTACTAACTTCCAAGGACAGAAGATTTTTCTAAAATATTTAAGTAAATCTGTTCATAGTCGGAGGAATCTCTAAAATATTATTTTGCTTCTTTAGTTGGTTGGTTTGGGGTTTTTTTGGTGGGTTCTTTGCTTGTTTTTAACTGTTACACAAAACCAAACTCTGTGTACACTAACGCAGTAGAAATCTGGACAAGCAAGGCCAGAAGCAACACTTCAAATGTCTTGAGGTATCCATGGCTTATATGCTGTCGTCCCTTGAGAAGGGACAGATCTAGGCCATGGTGTGGATGGAATTGCCTTGCAAGCTTTCCAAAACAACGTCTATGAAAGAGGGAAAGGTTAGAAATGCTCACTTTTCAAAACCCTGTGACCCTCAGTGTCTATGGGGCAGAAGCTGAACTAGTGCCTGATGTGACCTTCTATTGCACAGTATATCTGCTCTGAAGTTTTCGCCTTTCATTATGCAAGTCGCAATCAATATTTCCAAAGCATTCTATGCAATCTAATGAAGGACATGCAGCTTTACCTGAGTGTTGCTTTGCAGGCACACTAAACATTTCTTCCAATTCTAAGTACTTCTTAAGATCACTGCATTTTTCAGTTCATCTCATTGGCTAAATTTAACGTTCACTTTTAACATAAAATTACAGGAGTGGAGAGGTCACAGACTGAAAAGACCTGTTTAGTGGTTGTGTTTTTCCATGCTCTAGGAGTGGTTATAGACTTAGTTAAAACAAGCTGTTCTTATAGGCAGGCAAAGTACATGCTAAGAGTCTACTATGGCTAACTTGGAATAGGGTGAAGAGAAAGCTGTTTGTATCAAAGAACTGAAATAACGTCCTCGAAACAGGAAATCCGCTCATGTTCAGTTTCTTGAGTAGGCATACTGGGTTGCTGTGGTAACTGGAAAATCTTACCACCCTAAACATGCAAACTATGCTTCAAGTTTACTGAATGAAAGATTCAAGAGAGGCTCAGAGTAGTCAGTAGTGGCAACCTCCAAAAGAGATATTTGAATGCTGTCCAAGTAAGAAGGTGAGTATATTATGAACTATCCAAAATCAACAGAGCTAAAGAAACACACCATTCCATATCATTTGCCCAGCAATTGTCAGGGTTTTTTGACAGACATTGCTTGATTTCACAAAACACACACTGGGATATTACAAGGAGATCTTATATCCTACTTCCAAGCGAAACACAAACACTTCTGAAATAAAAGGCATTAAAGGCCAAGGTCTAAGCATCAGCTTCAAGAAATTAGTCCCGTTTTACAGCAGCATGGCACAGCTCTTTTCTAGTCCCTCAGTGGTAAAAACTTGATAATATCTAATTTTTGCCAGAGAAAAGTTAATTCTTCTTCCTTCCAAAAACCATGCTTCACAGCAATGCTCTATGCTAGAACACAAATTCATGCTCATAGAATGGAAGACAACAAAAGAAGGTTTCACATTTCCACGCTGTCATGTTAAAATCCAAGACTAACAAAAAGCATATGTCACAAACTGCAAAGCTAAGATACATTCACGACAATACTTGGATACCAAGCTCATCAAGAGAGGGCAGCCTATGTGGCAGACTTCATTCCTTCCTCCCCAGAACTTGCCAGCAGATAGTTCCACAGCTGAAACAGCATCTTAGAAAATTTCTACCCACTGTCTCTGCTCCGAATTACTGTATCTAGCAAAACTGCTTCAGAGCCTATTTGTACAATTTTTGAGGGACCATTTGGCTCAGGAGCTGCAGTACTGTTTACTTACTCACTCCTGAACAGAGGCCAGTTAGCTCAAAAATATTTCCCTGGTTACTACCATTGGAGACAAACAGTGAGCCATAGCAGCCATTGCTGTTGCCAGCAGTACTCTGAACATATTCCTCAGTTACAGGACTCACAGCCAACCTCTCTGCCCAAGGAGACCAAGCCACCCTCCCAGCAGCCTTCTCCAAGCTGTCACCACCACCTCAGTTCAGATACCCATCAGGAAAAGCAACAGAAATAGACTGTAAAAGGTGATGCCTCCCCTTTAGACCCACGCACACTCACAAGCATGTGCCCTCCCTTGTGTCGCTGGCTGGCTTCTCTGCAGTCTGTGGTAATGAGGTCATATGAAGCAGAGAGGACGAATGGAGAAGCAGCCTCCTGTGGAAGCAGTCCTGGATCTAACCAACAGTGCACCAAAGAGCTGATGCTTTCCTGGAGGAGACTGCCCAAATTGCTTAGTAACTGCTCCAACAGAAACCACAGCAGAGACCTCCAACACACCATACCCAAGCTTTAACCCTCCCTAGGGTACAGCTGGCTTCTTCCTTCCCAGGCAGCCCTCCATTGAGACCCTTAGACACTTTGGAAGGATTCAGAGCTTAGCACAAACAAAGGTACATCCCAACAAAAGGCAAAACAAATTCACTTGCTCAGACTAAGGCATGGAAAGGGCTCTCATTAAAATAAATAGTAGAGTATTCAGGGCCAAGGGAAACCAATACTGCTGCTATGAATGGCTGTCTCAGTGTACTATCCCGAAGGCACACCCACACACCAAAGCATAGTAGTGCTATTTAAAGACAAAGGAGAAGACTGCATGAGACCTATGAATTTGGCTAGAAACATAATGATAGCTCTTGAGCAGTGGAGTAATCAGTTGTACATCTCTAGTTCAATAAATACTTCAGGACACAAGCTTGCACAGCACATGAAGAGAGTTCACATGTGCTTTCTTGTTGGTGTGGCAATGGTGACATGGCATCTATAGCTGTCTGAAGTAATACCAAGTCACCATTTTAGCATTAAGCTGCTTGATAAAACTGTACCTTTACCACCACAAACCCCAGCAGCTCAGTAACTTCAAATAGAAGTCACTCTTTACCTAGGGTGCAGCAGAGCAGTTCTCCCCAGGATGCATGATGTAGCAGTAAGTTTCGGGTTTTGTGTCCTGCCAGCAGTCAGGCTGAAAAAGGACAAGTGTCATTTGTTTTACAGATAGAGAAATTAAGGCATGGGGAGAGGAATCCAGGTCACCAGCAAACCTCAGTTTCCCCCACCTGTTACAGACAGACACTATTAGGTGGATAAAGGTAGACTAGGAGAGCAGCAAGGTGTATAGTATGTTTTCACATTGTAGTTTACTTCCCCATCATCTCCATACTGCATGCTAAACAAATTAATTTACCAGCTGCAGTCAGTGTGTAATGTTACTCTCTGCTGCCTATACCAATATAAATGTCCACCTGTAACTAATACATAGCCAATATCTGTTGCTCATTCCAGACACATTCTGCTCTTAGGAGGGGAGGCTGTGAGTAGGAGATTCACCTCCAGCTCTGCTTGTGCACAGTGAACAGACAACAGCCCAGCTACTCACAGAGACCCAGCCCGCCTTCAGTGGGAGCCCTGCAACAGGCAGCAGAGTCAGTGTAGAGCTGGGTTCCACAGCCAGATCCTGGTGCAGTGCCCTGCCCTCTCCCAGGCAGCATTCCTAACCTTCTTGCAGAGGCTCATCTTCTCTAAGAGCAGAGATCAAGGAAGCTCCAAAGTGTTATGGACAAGTGTTCACATCAATGTAAATGGCTAAGAATGTGCCAAATGATTACACTCTAAAAATCATTTTAACCTCATATGTAGAGATGCTGCAGAAGTAGCAGATCCAGCTGCAAAGTTATAAAACTAAATGCTACTCAGCAAGTGAATGTAAATAACTAACCTTATGGTGGATCCCTGAAATAAGGAATGAACTGACTGTAGAAGAGGTCCCAAGAAATTCCTCTCAGTCCACTACAAGCTCAAAGGAAAGCTCATCAGGCAGTACTTTGAATTTTATAACCTAGATTCACAAGTGTCTGACATTTTTTCATTTGCATAGTTAGTAATTTCAGTGTGCATCTGTAAAATGTCTTTGCCAAGCTGAAAAGACTTAAGCTGTGTCTCAGTAGAACAACAGATGCACTATCCAAATATTGTCCCACCAGCATATAGCACATGGAATATAGTAACACTGATGTTTCAGGTTTTGTTACTGGCAAACATCTGCAGTGCATAGGGAAGTTTACTTATTAAAAAAATAAAATAAAATAATTCAAAGACCTGATTCCTCTTTTCTATAATACACCCCAGTTTCATTGAAATAACTCCCACCATCCGAGGATCAGATACCACATGTTCATGTGCTCACATCTGTGGATATGGGTCTCCAAAAGCATGACAAGGAATAGCTTGCACCTAAATGCCTCTGTTTCAGAGAACATCCTCCCAGATTCTTTCACTGCAGGACTAAGGGGGACCACTAGGTTCATTGTGTTTGACTTCGTGAACACACAAGAAGTTCACAGAAATTGGATTAAACCAGCATTTTAGAAAGCTCTTTAATCTTATGTCAAAGACTCTAGGCAACTACAAATCCACTTCTCCCCCTAAAGCTGGCCTAACACAAATAAATTGGCTTGTGCTTCAAAGCTCTCACTTTAATTTCCAGTCAACTGATTCTTACTGCAGTTTTGACTTAAAATACCCCAGTGTTATTTTTTTCTCTGGCAGATCCCCCTTCTTGAGTGCTGGGTCAAAGGGAAATGGAACAGAGTATCCCACTCCTTTACCTCTTCCCATCTCACCTCAGCTTTTCCCAGTGCTAGCAGAGGATGACCTTACTAATTAAGAGTATCCCAATTTCATAATCAGATCTTCAGTCATGTAGACTCTTGCTCCTTAGAGGCCCCCAGCATACTGCCCCGAGGTGGTGACTCAAGGGTTTAAACAAATAGCCTGAACTCAGCAATCCCCAATTTAATGACTCACAGTCACGATTTCTGGATATGAATAAAGTACTGTCGTGCAGAACAATGTTGCTGAGACACCTTGGCTTAGAAAAAGGTGAAAAAAAAGTAAATGTTTGCTCAATAATTCTTGTCTATTGTAAAAGCCTGGAGGAGTTTTCCCCCCCCCTTGAGAAATGGAATGAACTAATAGGATCAGAAATCTGTGCAACAGGACACCTGGTATAGTCCAAATATTAACACATAGAAAGCTGGGCTGCTACAACCAAACTTTTATTTATCATTCTTTTATACTTTAGCACAAATAATTCTACTAGATAACATCCAGGTGGTGAAGGTGGTGAGTCCATGACTTAGAAAGCTCACTAAGCAAGCTAATCCACATCAAGATACAGATAATAAAGAAGCAGCATAATTTGTACACAAGATTAATATATTAGCACAGCAGAATTGGATACTTAGGCAGGACTTGAAGCAGCAGAACTGAAAATGGATATGAAGCTTTGTGGGCACAACCAGGGTGAGAGCTCTGCACAGATGCTCTCCAACCTTCCAGTGTATTCAGCACAATTTCCCCCTGAATCTCCCTAGACAGTTTACACTACAATTTTGGCAATATAAGAAAAAGGAAACTGAGCTATTATCTTGTGGTAATAAGTCCCACAAGTTAACAAAACATTACCAATTACAGCAATCTGTCTGTGCTTAACGCTTTTCCATTTCAAGTTGTTTCTTGCTTAGTTATCATGGGAGGAAGGCAAAAAACATAACTACCCAGAAGGCCTCTGCTATAACTTGCCCTTCAAGAATTTGTTCTCTTGATCTTCTCAGTACTACATTCAATTTATCTCTCAAAACTCCTTTTAAATGGAAATCAAACTACGCCTTCCCTATTTTCATCACCATTCTCTGGACTTTTCTGATTAGGTGAACAGAGCTCAGTATTGCTCAATAGCAGCAGAGCAGGCTGCATATCAATGGGAAAAGGTGAAGAGAGACACAACATTTAAGGTGATCTTTTCTCAGAAAAACTTCTGTGGAAAACATAATAATATTTTATTTTAGCTATTTTCTTGGCAGTGAGAGCCAGCTGAAAAACATTTATCCCAGGTTGCCTTGGTAGCACTTTGTATTAAAGACAATAGATACAGTATGAAAATAAAACAAGCAAAATTCTGAACAGCGCACAGGGAAGCATTGTGACTGAGTTGAAGGGAGTTTAGAAATATCTTCCACTTACACACCTCCACTGCAGATTTCAGTCTTCATACGAAACAGTCACTTTCTCCAGTAACCAGCACCTTTGTGGGAAGGTCAGCCGTGTGGGAAAGGAAAAGCACTTCTTATTTATTTCACTATCGAAGGTAGAAAAGCTCAAAAAAGACAGTTTTCCCAGTTTATACCCAAAAGTCCTTTGATCCAGGGCCAGTACCTCCACTAGTTTCACATGAACAACGCACTCCTTTCCCTCAATATTAAGCCCTAGTACAAGGTCATCCTGACAGAAACAAACCAGTCCTTTTTCCTCCCTGAACAGATAGATCTGAAGAACTGCTTTTCATTTCCAGCAGTAAGAGAGACACAGCAGTAGAACTGAGAACAAGGGCCCATGACTACTGGACAGACAAAACTGTGGCATTCCTCTCTCCTACAGGAGGACTAAATCAGAAACACCCTGTTAGCACAAGAAACAGGTCCCTATCCTACTGGCAAGGAGGATCTTTCCTGCTTTTGCAACAACAGCAAAATCCTGAATAGCCTCAGTAATCTTAAAACCATAGAATAGTTAGGGTTGGAAAGAACCTTAAGATCATCCAGTTCCAACCCCCCTGCCATGGGCAGGGACACCTCGCACTAAACCATGTCACGCAAGGCTTTGTCCAACCTGGCCTTGAACACTGCCAGGGATGGAGCAATCACAACTTCCTTGGGCAACCCATTCCAGTGCCTCACCTCCCTCACAGTAAAGAATTTCTTCCTTACATCCAATCTAAACCTTCCCTGTTTAAGTTTTAACCCATTACCCCTTCTGCTATCACTATGTCCTGGACAATTTTAGTGAACTGGATTGGAACCATAAAACTTGGGTTTGGATGTTCTAAGAGAAGGCTGCTTCTGGGTGTCCATTTTCAATCCCCCTTGTTTCGTTTTTACATTCTGTAGTGACATAAGATAACTTGTGTTAATTTTCTTGCTTTCTATACTGAGTACTTACAGTGTCATGGGACAGTATGGCACAGAGCAGATCCATAGATAGTAAGTTTTGCTACACATTTCTGTTATAAATTCTTCATCTTTCTACACAAGGCTAGATGGTACCACTAGGTGAGGATAGGAAATTAGGTAGATGGCCACGTCTAAAGAGTTCCTGTCAATAGCCCAGTGTCCAAGTAGAAACTAGTAATAAGTGGTGGCCCTCAAGGGTCTGTGCTGAGATAGCATCTTCATCCACATCGTATCATCGTATTATCACATACCATAGTATTCATGCACATAGCATCTTCATTAATGATATAAGACTGTGGGATTGAGTTTGTGCATGACATCAAGGTGAGTGAAGCTAGTTGATTTGCTGAAGGGAAGGGTTGCCATTCAGAGGAACCTTGACAGGCTTAAGGAGTGAGCGTATGGAAATCTCATGAAGTTCAACAAGGCCAAGTGTAAGCTCCTGCACCTGGGTCAGGTCAACCCATGGCATCATTAGAGGCTGGAGGATGAAGAGAGAGCAGCCCTGTCGAGGAGGGCTTGTGGATACGGGTGCATGAAAAATCGGATGTGAGATAGCAATGTGCTCTTACAGCCCAGAAAACCAGTTGCATTCTGGGCTGCAGCAAAAGACAGGTGACCTGAATGTCAAGAGAAGTGCTTCCCCCCAGATCCTCTGCTCGTGTGAGGCTGCACCTACAGTACTGCATTCAGCTCTGGGGTCCTCT
>JBCJKH010006549.1:0-16586 GCA_039877255.1 Loriculus beryllinus | reverse complement strand
TATGATGGCCAGTGGCTTAGCAACTTCATTTGCCAGCTCCTTCAGGACCCGTGGATGGATTTCATCAGGTCCCATGGTACCATTTCATCAGGTACCATTGCTCTTGTGTATAAAAAAAGGAACACAACTGTGTCTATAAATTTTATCTCTCTTCTCAAGTTTTGGGCCATAATGAAGTAACATTTAAGATTTTGTAAGAGATTATTTATATTATTAAAGTTATAACTTTATATAATAAAGTTAACTCAACTTTATGACAAGTTCATAGCTGCTTCAAGCTCAAGGAACTGTACATGCATGTTCCAAAATGACGAGACTAAGCAAAAAGCCATTTGCTAGAAGTGAGACAATGTTTCTGAAAAACATGTAACTTGATGAATGATCCGTTTATCATTTGTTAATTACACCGATCATCAGGTGCAATGGAAACAGGTTTTGTAATACCAATGAAGCAGGAAAAGCACTCAAAGAAATTAAGGGTTACTTGAAAAATAACACATGATCTTCAAATGTCTGCAGAATTGGGAAGTGATTTTGAGAAAGAATGACCATGCTTTCCCTTTTTTCACATTCCCCCATAAGCATCCAAGTCATTCCATGGCTGTTATCAGAGACTGAATACTTAGCTAGATCAGATCTCTGGGCAGACTCAGCATGTTTGTACTAAAGCTTTAGAATCCTCTTACTCAATGTCCACTTGAGAGGAACATCAATGCAGCTTTCTTCTGATGGGGCACCAACCATCAGATTGTCATATAAGGTTCCCTTTGCTGAAATACAGTAAGTGGAACCTTCAGCAGGAACTGGGATGTTGAAGCTACATTTATACATTGCACAGCTGTCTTCTGAGAACAATTCTTTGCTCTGTAAAACAAATTAGTCACATATCATTTGAGTCAACACAATATAGATATTACAGTACCTACCAATACTTCTAAAAATCCTAAAACAGTATTTGGTATGGCTCCTACATCATCTATATGCCTTGCAAAAGCTGTGTAAACTTCAGCCATCAGCTTATGAGCTACTTTCAGATGTTCTCTCTGATCAGACTTCCAGGTAAAATTTGTGCTGTTCATGGTCTAGATTTGCAACCCTAATTCACTTATAAAACTTGTACACTGTTGTGGCTTAACTCAGCCAGTAACTCAGAATTATGCAACCACTTGCTCCCTCCCCACCCTTTTTCTCCCCCCACTCCTAGAGGGATGGGGAGGAGAATGGAAAGAATATGACTCCCATGGGTTGAGATAAGAACAGTCCAGTAAGTAAGGTAATAATGATAATGATGATGATAATGATAATGGAAATAACAAGGGAAGAGAATACAACTGCTCACCACCTGCCAACCGATACCCAGTCCGACCCGAGCAGAAATCTAGCCCTTCCAGGTAACTGTCCCCAGTTTATATACTGGGCATGACATGCTGCAGTATGGAATATCCTTTTGGTTAGTTTGGGTCAGGTGTCCTGTTTCTATTTCCTCCCTTCTTCCCCTCCCCCCTAGCAGAGCATGAGACTTACAAAGTCCTTAGTCAGAGTAAACATTACTTAGCAACAACTAAAAACATCGGTGTTATCAATCAGTGTTGTTTCCAGGCTGAAAGTCAAAACCACAGTACTGCACCAGCTACTAAGGAGAAAAATGACTGCTACTGCTGAACCCAGGACATATGCATATGAAAAGGTAACTGTAAATAAACACACCTATTACAGTTTTCCTCAAAAACTAAATAAAATGATTATTAAATAAAACCAATATCAGTTTCCTGAAAGGTAATTTTCTTAAATGAAAAGTCTAGTTAGACAAAAGGTGCATAAGTCACTAATGTTTTAGCACACATGTAGAAACCATACCATGAGATCCAGTAACTACCTTGTGTACAACTAATATAGTAATCTCATTTTTGTTATAAGACATCCATTTGGACAACTAAAATCCAGACCTTCCAGTTGCATATCTGTGACACGCTCCACATTTTAGGGCATCGGTGGTCCTGTGTTACATTCAACTGTTTTCTTGGTATCTGTTCCTCTGCATGTCACAGGAGTGAACATCTTGTTTGCAAGTTTAAGGGAAACAAGTATTTTTAATCTGAAGTTTTCATTTGGAACTCACCTGATTTTTACTATCCCAAAAAGTCACCAAGTACGTGATCTCTGAATAAATGTCTTCAATCCCAGGAAGAAGCTTCACTGACGGGAATGCAGGATGGTAAATATCAACCACAATTTTATCACCATGCCTTGAGAGATTCAGTTTTGGTGGTCCTATTTTTCCTGTAATACATTGCACCTTTGCTATTAGACCAAAGCTTTTAACATAAAATATACTATTTATAGTTACCTTTCAAAAATTCAAAGATTTGAGAAGAATTACATGCTTATTTCAATGCTGTCAATATTGAGTAGCTATGACACTTAGAGGTATTTGGATACATTCTGCTTCTAATCTGCTTCTAAATCTGCTTCTAAAACAGAAACAGACTGTCTGTGCAGAGCTTCATTGTTAAGCAACCCAACTGTCCTATATGCGTAAGGCCATAAAAATTCAGATCACTGAAACCAGAAAAAAATAACAAAGGAATTAAACTTATATGTGAATAAGAACAAAACACAAAATACTTCTGACTAGATCCCATGATAAATTACACTCAACTAAAAACAATAATGTCCTGAAACAAAGATTACCTGAAAATCTAAACAAATCTCATCTTGAGCAACAGTATTCAGGAAACTTGATTCCCCATGGAAATGGCCTATGTGAATTTCTGGCATCTAATAATCTGACTAAACATACGAGTTCCAACTAAACAACTTTCATACTTCATTTCATCTCAGACTTCTGAATTTACGACATTCATTCCTAAATTCGACACAATACAGCAAAAAGGATAATTACCAAGTTTTTTAATTTGGGGGGAAAATTATGAGGTTTACTTTATGATGGAACTTACCATGCTTTTGCAAAATAAACTCATTTGTCTCAACATACTCAGACTGCTGTGACCCAACAACAGCTTTAACTCGAAGCCAGTGAGAGGCAAAAGGTTCATGTATTTCCCTTGAGAGATCACAAAAATGAGCTGAAATGTTTACACAAGTTGAGACGATCTTATAGTAACCTAAACTGTAAAACAGATGAAGTAACAGTTAATACAATTTCAGCTGCACAGTATTGCACAATACACTGCCTATGACAAAATATCTGGGAGGGTGTCAGAGACTGGCACAGGTTGCCCAAGGAGGCTGGAGTGTCTCCATCCCTGGATATATTCAGAAGCCATCTCAACAGGGCCTGGGTGACCTGCTCTAGATGATCCAGCTTGAGCAGGGGGACTGGAGCTACAGAGATGGCCTCCAGAGGTCCCTGCCAACCTCAACCACCCTGTTATTTGACAATTTCTCCATGAATTTACACATACGCAACCCTCCCCCCACTGAAAGAAAATAATTTACTATGGACTGATTGCTTTTATATGCTTCTAGAGGATATCAGGTACAGGAAATGACAAAAGAATAAGAACTTACTTGTAAGGTTTGATTTCCACAATAAAATGAGGAGTTTCAGACATAGGTGGGTACTGCCAATGCAAGACAGTTCTGAAATTTTCTGATGTTACTGTGATCTGCATTGGTGAAGGCACTACAAGAAATAGAAAAATTGCACTTTCATAAGCAGATCCAGTCAAACGTAAGAGCAACCAAATATATTTTCTAAATTACTTGGAAAAGGCATGCTAGAAATGACTGGAAAAATGAGACATAATAATCACAAATACTTCCCCTCGAATGGACTACTCTGTCAACAGTATGAATAAGTACTAGTCCCATAAGACGATTTATTAATCTCACCTAGAGACAACTTTCTCACCATCTGCAATACAAAACGTATACAACACACACACGTTGAAAACAGGTCCATCAGATAGCCCATATCACATTCTTAATCTACGGTGATTTTACCCCTATGTTGGTATTATATGGGTATACCAACAAGACCCATAGTATGAATCTATTTAAGTCAGAGGAGATTAATGACACTCCTGTAGATTTCTCTTGCTCTTGGAAACTGAAGGAGGAAGAAAATACCAAAGCTGCAGTACCAGGGTCTGTGGTTCAGAGATGCCCTACTGAATCCTACAGTCTCCTTCCTAATTCAAGCTTGCCAGAAACACAACAGGCCTGCCAGGGAGCATCTGTATTCAACACGAACTGCTGACAATGACACTTTTACCACTCCTGTAGTATTTTCAGAAAGCTGTAATGATGACTATAATAGACTACTAACATTTGTGAGGAATTTGAATACTGAAGCTGTAATACAGTTCCATATACAGGAAAGAGTTTAAAGTACATTCAGTAAACTACATCAAAGGTAATGCAGTAAGACATACATAAATAAAAAGCAGCATGGATAGAAGCTTGTTGTATGAGATTATTTTTAGCCATCAACAGTAACAGTGATATTGGGAAAGCAGGTCCAGGGGAAGGAAAACTACATGATCTTGTAATTATTGAAGGCTGCCACATGGGATTCAGGAGAAGAAGGAACCTGATGGTCACTCAACCTATTTTAATTGTTACTTCTTAGCTTCTCAATGTCTAGTTTGGCTTTCTTAACATAGCTTTTGTGAAATGATGACAGTTAACTCATATTTGACCTGCTCTACACTGCTCCTTGTTCACAAAGCGTTCCAACTTCACTCTGTGATATACTGAGGGAAAGTAAACATTTTTCACCTCTTGAGAACAAGACCACAAAGATGACACTCCACAGAAAGTAATACACAGAGGCCGAGATACGCTATTAACCACGAAGATATGATACACACAACACACATCACTGCAAATGGTGCTGTGGTTTAGTTTAGTTTTAATACATTCAAAAGTGGTGTTTCAGTTACTGGAAAAAGGAACACAACCATCGAATTCTCAACCACATGAAAAAAAAGGTGACAAGTTGACAGAAGAGGTGTCAAAGCACCCAAGTGTTACCTTAAATTTTTAGTGTTATTTCAAATTTTTAGTGTTAAGGCACAGCAGCAAGTATTACGAAATTTTACTTTTGTGTACTCTTATACAAATAAAATTACACTTAACAGAAGAGTGGAAAATGATGTCTCAGAGCATATCTAAACTGCCAGTAGAAGCTACATGGCTTTTAGTTATGCTCTCTCATACCACTTTGCTTTCTCCTCCTTCATTCTTCTTCCCAACCCCACATTTTTGTGTTTTTTTTTTTTTTTTTTTTATACAGTTAGAGTTGCTACTCTGGATGCAAAGAAAGAAAACTTTCAAGCTACTCAGGGAGCTACCTAGCAGTATCCCCTGGGGATCTGCTTATGAGGGCTTTGGGATCCATGAGTGCTGGTCAGCTTTTAAGAAAGACCTTCCAGAGCACAGAAGGAGGCAATCCCATGGTGTCCTAAGTCAAGCAAGCAGGGCAGACGAGGAAAAAGCAAGGTCAGGCTTTGCAGGAAGATTACAGAGCCATGGTTTGGAGGAAGAAGACACAAAAAGCCAAAGCTAGAGTTGAAATTGGCCACTGTTGTTTCAGATAAGAAGGGCTTTTTAAGTACATTAATAGCAAATAGAGTTCTAAGGAAAACACTGGACCAATACTTGTTGAAGATGGTCACTTAACAGGGATGAAGAAAAAGCAGAGCTATTGAATGTTGGGTTTTTTTGCAGGTTTTTGGTTGGGCTTGTGTTGTTGGGGTTTTTTTATTTTTTTTTTTTTTTCCTCAGTCTATAATAATCATAGAATCATAGGTTAGGTAGACCTTGGAATACCTGATCCTCCAAGTCAAGAGGACCCTGAGTGCGGGAACAGTGGCTTACCATTCGTGAGCACTGAAATTTTAAGAGACCAGCTGGGCCTGATGGGATTCATCCCACAGCACTGAAGAAACTAGCAAATGTTAGAGTAGGATGCCTCTTGATCACCTACCAAAGTCCTCAGGAGGTTACTGTTGACTGGAAACTAGCCAACAGTACCCCAGTTTACCATACGGGCATGAGGGAAGACCCAGGAAGCTACAGATATGACAGGCAACTTCAGTACCTGGAAAATTTATGGAGATGATCATACTGGGTGCAACTGAAAGACATTTAAGAACATCACAACCATCAGGCACAGTCAACATAGCTTCAAAGGAAAAGCTCTGTTAAACTAATTTAGTATCCTTCTACAATAAGGTCATCTGCCTAGTGGATGAAGGGAAGGCAGTAGATGTAGTTTTCCTCTGGATTTCAGTAAAGCTTTTGCTAGTGTCCCTCACAGCATCCTTCTGGACAAATTGTTCAACTCTGAGATGAGCAGGTACCTGGTGCTCTGGGTGAAGAATTGGCTAAACAGCAGGGCTCAAAGGGTTGTAGTGAATGGGGCTACATGTGGGTGTCTCAATTCTAGGATCTGTTCTTATCACTATTTTTGCCAATGATCTGGATGCAGAGGCATCTACGTATATTGGAGCATTGGACATTGATTAATGGGATGAAATTTAAGAAATACAAATGCCAGATTATGCACCTTGGACAGAGTAACTCCGGGCACAAATATAAACTCACAGAGGAGTGGCATGGCAATGTAATACTTTGAAGTACTTGTGAACTTCAATTCAACTAAAAACTAAACAACTAAAAGAAACTAAAAAGCAACTAAAATGACTCTACTCCTCCACAGCTTCATAAAGACTACTCAACCTAAGCCTCTGCTCTTCTACCTGGAGATTATTTTTAACACACTCCAGCTCTGAGACTACAAAGAGACTAGCAGAGAACAAGCTTTCCTCGGTAAGACAACTTTCTTCACAAACTATACCACCATACAAATCACCTAACCAGGCACATCACCATCAAAACATCAATACCTCCAATGGCACTACAAGTTGGCTTTGGTCACTTACAGGAATGAGTTTTATGCAGACTGTTACCATATGGTGGTAAAGATTCTGTAGGTGGGACTACTATGTGACATGTGTGTATTTATATATAATCAAATACCTTATCAATGTGCAATTATCACAGAATCATAGACCAGAAAGGACGTGAAGATCATCTAGCTCCAACCCCCTGCCATGGGCAGGGACACGTCACCTAGACCGTATCACCCAAGGCTCTGTCCAACCTGGCCTTGAACACTGTCAGGGATGGAGCATTCACAACTTCTTTGGGCAACCTGTTCCAGTGCCTCTCCACCCTCACAATAAAGAACTTCTTCCTTTTATCTAACCTGAATTTCCCCTTGTTAAGTTTAAGCTCATCGTCCCCTGTCCTGTTGCTACAGTCTCTGATGAAGAGTCTCTCTCCAGCATCCCTGCAGGCCCCCTTCAGATACTGGAAGGCCGCTATGAGGTCTCCATACAGAACTCTTTTCTTCAGGTTGAACAGCCCCAATTTTCTCAGCCTGTCTTTCCACAGGAGGTGCTTGAGCCCCCGATCACCCTTTTGGCCCTCCTCTAAACTTGCTCCAACAGCTCTATGTCCTTTGTATGTTGAGGACACTAGAACTGCACACAGTACTCCAAGTGGAGTCTTATGAGAGAATTAACTAATGTATTTCAGTTCTGTTAATGTATTTAATATCTTCAGAAAACTTGCATAGCGGACAGGAAGGAAATATATGTGGTAGGAAAACCAATGCAACCAAAAAGACTTGTTTTACTGCAAATACAGGCTGCTTGGTTTCAGGCTGCTAAGAAATAATGAGGTTTTTTGGTTTGTTGCTTTGTTTTTTTCCAAAGTAACAGGAACAAGTATACCTAGTTGCATCTTCTAAGACTAAGGAAGATAGCTCATACAACTAGTCCACTAGTTGCATACAATATGACACAGTTCTGCTTCAAAAGCATTCATCAAGCCAGAAGAAATGCTTGCTTGTATCTACAAGACAAGTCTAACTTGTTTTGTACATTCACTTCCCCAAGTTGAAAACACCACACTACACATCTTTCACAAATCTTATGAGGGTCAAACACATGCAGAAGACCTCTATACTAGCTTGAAACTACACTATCTTGTTCACTACATAAAAGCTCCTGAACAACACTATGTATAGAAATGATTCATGAAAGAAAAGTCTGAAGCAAGCATATATTCAATAAAATCTATTTTTTAGCATATACAGGACTTGATGTTTATATATATATGTATGTATATATGTAATACACATATACGTAGATGCCTCACCAGACCATTGAGCCTCAGCAATGCATCACCCAACAGCAAAAATCAAAACAATGAACTACAGAAAGACAAGCTATGAAAAAAAAATTAAAAATAGAAAATAAATTTGAAAACATCTGTTGAAAGTCTCCTCCTTTCTTCTGGATTTCCATGAAAACCTAACAATTCCCAAGTGATACACCACAGGAAAACAGTTTTAAGCCATTTCAATAGGCCAAGAGGGACAATGGTTTGAGCTTTGCTGTAGATTCACTCCAACGGTATAACTCATTATTTAACCAGCTGAAAGACAGCCAGGGACACCATGCTAACAAATCAGTCCCTTCTGGGCCTCTGACTTGGAATACAGTGTGCTTTCCTTACGCCAGCCCTGTGCTCCACTTCAGCTCCTACATCCACTTCAACTGCGTACAGAAAGGGCAGCAGTTTTGGTGACTGCACAATGGTGAAAAACTAACTCTCCTCAGCTTTCACCACTACTGAAAGAGAAGACAAGGGAAAAAAGATCCACACTACCCAAGAATACTCTCACAGGACTTTGCAGCCATACACAATGAACAAAAAGAAAAAAATGCAAGTGTCAAAAAGGCAGCCAATGCCCTGAAAAACAGGTTCAGAGAGTAGTAAATCAGCACAAAGAAGGGTGAAAAATAGCATGAAAAAAGTATTAGTCTGTTTCTGAAAGCTGCATTTCCTTCTAGAATGGCCCTCTTCAATAATTTAGAGTCTCACTTCAATCTGTTCCGAATCAAGCAAGATTGGCCTGATTAAAGCAGAGTACAGCCATCTGGTGACTAGAAGAGAGCTAGGAGCACTACCCAGAACTGCAAGGCAGAATTTTAGCTGCAAGAGCATCAAGCACATCCCATAGGAAGAAACTGGAAGTGACTGATATACTGATGTTCAAGTAGTGCCTCTGTCCATTGTCACGTTCCCCTTCAGGGCATCACACCTGGGTTAGCACGCATCCGTCTTACTGTGCACTTCTGGCACTGAAGAAGAACAGCCCAGCTACTACTACTCAGGCTGCTGGAGGGTAGAGTGCCTGTTTGGCTGGCTTTGGTGGTGTGAGAGACAACTGAGATCACATTCCATTGTCCAATGTCTCAAAGATTAGCGTGAGGAGCCACACTAATCTAAGTCCACTGTCCCAAAGATGGGTGTGAGGAGCAGAGATCACATTCCACTGTCCATTGTCTTAAGGATTGCTGGTGATGGGAAACTGCTGCTGAGACTACACAGTCAACATGCTCAGCAGAAACAGCCTGACTACAGACAAGTGCAGCTGAAGAGCTGGTTGCAAGATCAATGAAACTGGATGTGGTGGGTCAACCAGGAATGTGCAGTACTTGATACTGACATGGAAATTAACAATAAGAACACAGGTACTTTCCCCTAACCCACAATAAAAGGGGACAAAGGTAATCACTGCTGCAGCCACACACCACCAAAGACTACACACCCTTGGAATGCTGCTGGATCTACAGTGGTGACTATCTCTCCACACTATGTTCCAAATACTTGCTTACTTCCCATCTCTTTTTCTGATCTGCCTATTGCTATTAAATAATTATATTTTTATTAATTATCATTTTATAATAAACAAATTGACCAATTGCAGTACTTGACCTTGTTTGTGTCTTAATTCCCAACACTGGATTTTATCCAGTCAGACCTTGACAGGAGGGGAACTTGACAGACCAGCAAACAACAAGCAGCAAGGTGCCAAAAAAATTTGTTCCAGCTACTTGATCGACCGCCTTGTAAGTGGCAGCACCCACACAGCATATGGGGAAAGGTTTGCATGTGCCAGCCTTCACCCATTTCCATTTGTCCCTCCAAAAACAACCAAAAGCACATACATCTCTTGTAATGCTAACCCTATACCCTGATTGTACTTCCTTAGTTACTAAAACCAATCTTAAATTAGTGCATGTAACAGCAATTCTATGCAGATCATTCTACCAGAAGTTCTCAAAAGATCTTAAATTAAAAAAGGAAACCACATTCTACTTACAAATGAAGGAACTACAAAGACCAGGGGTAAAATTTAAAGCTATTAATTTTTTAAATATTTAGTAAAATGAACTTAATGATTTCATGAGAATCAGGAATAAACACTATACACAGTATTTAATGCACTTTTGCAGCTTCTAATTACAGGAGGCTTTCATTTTCTGAGGGCTCAGAGGTTTGACATCTTTCCACAAAAGTCTTAAAATCATTGTTTACAATAAAAAACTCAAGGTGGTTTTTCTGTACTGATAAGAGAGGCAGACCTAGACCACCATCTTAAAAATACCACAAGAAGTTGCACAAGATGGACATTTTAAAAAACTACTGTACCAGTAGAGGCTAAATACTGTTTTATCTATTTTATGACTATTCTTGCCTTTCGTTACAGCTGATATCCAAAACTAGCACTTTTTCATCTAATCTGTTTTTGTTTTCATCTGGACAGACAACTGCTATGATTGCCAATAATCTGAACCACAAAAGAACAGGCCAAGACCACTGAGATTATCACACACACAAGAGGAAGTCAGCCACAAAAATTAAGTGCACACATCTCCTTGGAAACCTGGCTTTCAATGTGCATGAAGCACCAGAACTTCTACCACAGTCTCCAAATCTTCTACTACTGTAATCTTGACGAGGGACCTCCTCTTCCAGCATACTATAATGCAGATTGAGAGCTCCCAGCTCCACTGACTAGTCACAGGCCTGTCAATGCAGGCAGGTTGGGCACCCAGCTGTAGGAAAGGCAGGGGGTGGGTGTTCACAGCTACTCAAAACAACTGCTGTTAGGTTGCCTGGCTTTTCTAAGGAAAAATGTGTCCTAGAAAAGATGATAAAGATGACTGGACATTTCCTCATTGCACACTGAGCCTTGAGATACATATTACAGTACTGGCACACTGAAAGCCCTACTGAGATTTAATAATTAAGAAAAAAAAAAAAAAGAAAGAAATAAACACCATACCACCGCAAAGGAAAGCATCTTAAACAAGCTTTGGAAATCCCCTTCTATTTCTACTGTTGCACTGTAAGCCAGCATCTCTGCTTGCATCAATGTAATAATGGAGTAAGAGCAAGGTATTAGTTTGTCATTACAGCTACAACCAACATTTTCAATCAGCTAATATACAGCAGTACCTAATAGAATTCCCTTCATCATGTTTTTGTTCACTAGAAGCCTAAGGATTTGTTTAAATGACAAAGTCACTGTAGGGTATGGTTATAGAGGCTGTGGCCAACCTGAGTGCAAGGCACGAGAAAACTGCTTGTGTTTTCAAAACATAACTTGGAAGCATATTCTGCTTCTTTAATCTGAAGGTCTGCTGTACTCACATGAAGCAAAATCAGCTTTTTCGCTTCTAGGGACCTTGCTACATGAACTAGACCTCAGCACTGCTCTGTAGTCTTAGACTGAGACAACTGATGTGCTAGACTAGGCTGGATTATGCCAGGTTTGGTTTACAACGAGCTCTTTACTGGCATTGTGTTTTTTTAACCTTAAAATTGCATAATGCAATGTAAAAGTAGCATATCCTACTAGCAATAAAAGCAGGCCCTTGAAAGAAGTGAAGTCAGATCCTGAAAGCAGTATTTAATATATCAAGCCTCTTTACTGTTAAAACATGAAAAAAAAAAAAAAGGGGAGATTCCCTGCGAGGTTTACCAGATAACAATTAACCACCAAGTCCAACAAACTGGATACACTAGATGTAAACTACCAAGGGAGAAGTCAGCAGGCATAGTACCATTTTTATTGCTCCTAGTCTGTATCAGGTAAACCTAAACACTCCTTCAAAGTCCCAATACGTTGAGGCCTACCACCTGGGTATGGACCTAAACTGCATAAAACCCCAGCATATGTGCATTATGCAGTTGCACATTCCAAGGAGCCTGAGCACCTGCAATCAAGCGGGTAAAGCTCAGAAGAGTACTGCTACATCACCTAATACTTGGACACGCTTCCTATTCAACCCCTTTCATGAAGGACATAACACGTAACGCTGTGTACAACTCTCGGTAATGTTAAAAATTAAATAAATGCATGTTCTCTTTTAACCTGAGCTATTAGACAGCAACCTCTGGTTTTAATGAACTGTTCCACTTTGAAGTAAAACTTAAAAACCAGTTTGAACATATTTCTTCCATAATTCACTTGCAACAACCCTGACCAAACAAAGACAAACCCCTGTTCTTTGCTGGCAGGCCACCCTATCAGTGCTCGGCTGGAAAGTGCCCCCCCATCTGAAGTCAGTATCAAGGCCTTGTCTGGACCCCCCGAGTCACACTCCCCATCTTTGCACTGAAATTCCCAATTTCTCTGGTTTTTTCGGACACGCACATTTATAAAGTACAGCGGAGTCGGCCTAATAGATACACACCCTGCATCGCCTACGTGACAAAAAGTACAAACACCAGCGGCTGCCAGTCACCTTACCGTAAAGACATGCGACCATTTATTGCGGGCGCCATAAAGGCAGATTATGTCTCTAACAGTAACCAAAGAGCAGGAACACGTTCAAAACACACCGACGGCGCGGTGCCACCACCGCACTTCCCCGGAAAATCTCTGTCTCGCAACCCAAAGAGCTCAACCGGTACAGGGTCTCCTTGGTGGGACAAGAGGGCACAGACCTGTGGCAGGTGGACTATCATGTCTGCGCGTGAAGCCGAACAAGGCGCGACCCAAGCCACCGCCCATGCTCCAGGCGCAAAGCCAGGCGCCATCGCTTCCACTCCGGCTCCCTGTGCTCGCGGAGAACGGTGGCAGGGACGCGTGGCCGGGGGCCCCACCGCGGCGCTAGCTCACGAAGGGCTCCGGGAAAGGGCAGTGTATCCAGGGCTCCGCCAGCTCCAGGCCCGCCGCCCCTTTCTGCACCCCTCAGGGGACCCATGCTAACGGTCAGCCTCCTGCCCATACCGTCCCGTCCCGTGCCGTTCCCTCCCCCCTTCCCTTCCCGTCCCGTTCCGTCCCGTCCCCTCCCGCTACCTGCGGGCGGCTGCTCTCCCTGGGAGGCCGCGCTCCGGCGGGGTGCCATCAGTGCCGCCAGCGCCAAGAGGCCCACAGGCACCCGCATGGCTCCCGCCTGATGCGGAAAGCTCAGGCCACCACCTTTCGTGGTCCCCCACCGCTCTCCGCTCGGCTCCCCTCCGGCGCCTGCGCGCTGAACTCCCAGACGGCGAGGCCGGGAAGGGGCGGGCGATTCTGCTCACAGCGGGACGCCCGGAGGCGTGGGGTAACTGACGGGCATCGGTGGGACGGGTTCGGGCAGGAGCTAGTGTTGGTTTTGTGTCGCAGGCAGCCGTGGTGCCTAGAGGAGCCGTAAGGGCGGAGTTACAAGGACTGTTAGCCCTCGCGGTGTCCTGGCTTTGTTAATTTCGTGTTTTGGTTTTAAGTGGCGGTACTGTGTCATATTTCTAAGCCCCAGCCGCCCGCCGAAAAGCCATCGCCCTCCTCCTAATCACGTTGGGATTTGAGCGGTCTCTTAAAGTACACAAAGTGTCCATCCTGTAAGTTGTTTTAGAAACAGTGCTTTGAGTTCGTACGTGTAGCGGAGTCGTCATGTACACTGAGAGATTTTATTTAACCTGAACTTACACGCACTTCAAAAAACTAAATGAAGTGCTGCCAAACAAGATGGAGATTGCAGCTTTTTCCATACCCTGTTTCCGTGTCCCTCACCCGTTGAACCAGTGCCAGATAATTATGCATCTTAATCATTCAACCTCAAGGTCACCCTGGGCCAGATGAAGAGAAGGACACAGGGAAAACCTCTTCGGCTATGCAGTTCCCTAGCTGTAAGGAGCATGTAGCAGCTTCTTAGGCTCCTGTCAGAGATTCTGCACATAACCTTTTCTAGACCTAAAATGGAGATAAGTTGAGAAATCCTTGACATGCTGCTTCTCAGGCTTTCAGAAGTCAGAAAGGAGGAGACAGAGCTACTTGCCATTATGCTTCTCCTGTTTTACACCTCCCTTGGAAATTTACATCAGCCACTTCCTTGCCTTCCTATCCCAAGCTTTGCCCTACTACCTGGAGAAAGGTGTGGAGGAATTGCTTTTCTTGCCATCGGCGTTTAAAAAACTGAGGAGACAGCATTATTTGCTGGAGGTGTTGGGAATGAGTAGCAAAGAGAGGAGAGATAGGAAGCCAGCACTGCGTGTTGAACAAAGTACCTCACTGGTATGGCCTCAGAAATGGTGGTGTGCCCAGAAGTGATAAGGTGCTGCTGTGTTACTACACTCACAGACTAACCTCTGTGCTTAATGCAAATGCAGTAACAAGTTTCACAGCCAACAAGCGCTTAACTGTCTTGATTGAAATACTGATTGCTCGCTAGCATGTGGATTTTAACTTCCTGGATGGTGGCATGCTTGCATGGTATTTTCTAGCACATAGAGATAGGATGAGAGGAAATGGCCTGGAGCTGCATCAGGTAAGGTTTAGGTTGGATATTGTGAGAGAATTTCTTCACAAAGAAGGTTGTGAAGCATTGCCCAGGGAAGTGGTCACCATCCCCACAGGCGTTTTAAAAGGTAAAAAAAAGCATAGCGTGGTGCTTAGGAACATGGTTTAGTGGTGGACTTGACAGTGCTGGGTTAACGGTTGGACTTTATGACCTTAAACGACTTTTGCAACCTAAATGAATCTGTGATCGAAATGGTATTTTACACAAAAGTGAGAACAAGGAATGACCTGCTCTGTCTAGAGGCTGGGTATTGGGCAGTCATATCAAGGCCTGACAGTGTGCTTCACCTATGTGTCACATCAGTGGTGTTTAATAAGGCTAGGGTGCTTTATGACAGTATGAACAGACTTGGCAGGACATTATGAAAGGTGAAAACAATGAATAAAAATTAAGTCAGCTCTCTACAGAGAAATTAAGGAAATCTGTTTATGAGAGCTGTCCCCGGCACATCTTCTGCATGTGCCACTAGAACCCCTGCAAACACAGCTCCCAGCAGAGCTCCTCTCACTGTTGAGCCAGAGGAGTCCACTCCTACCGAAACATTACAAACGTACTAGAATTTCTTCTTGTCTTGAGTTTGTGCACATTGGAAAAGAGGAAAAAATTGCCATTATGATGTAAAGCTTCTTGTAACTTCCTCCTTTGCACTCGTTGTTCTCAGCCTAAGAGGTGGTCACATGCCCCTCTGTGAGAAAGGTCTTGACAAAATAAACAACTTCTCACATCATGGGACAAGTTTCTGGGTCTTTTGCTTGCTTGCTTGTTTGCTTGTTTGTTTCTTAGCTGTCACTTAATTGTGTCACAGTTATTGTGCCTTTGTGCACGTGAATGTGCAGTAGCATTCCTTGAGGTTTTGCTGGCCTTGCAGAAGTAGGTACAGGATGTTCACCTCACTTGGTCTGAAATGCCTACTCCTCTGATTTGTTGTAACAGTCACTGCAATTACCTACACACTTTCTCACAGGCTATGTTATGGACCTTCAGGGCTTTGCAGTACTGGCCAAGATCCTTTGAAAAACTCAGATAGATACAGTACCAATGTGGAAACAAGTCTGGAGTCTGTATGAGGCTGTTTAAGAATACTCTTAGGAAAAGTGTGTTTCAAAGGTAGCACCACCTTTTCTTTTAAATCCGTCACAAAAAGAAATCACAGACACAAAGAAGTTATCTCTAGCCAGAGCTTTCCCCCAGTGATTAAAAGTTCTAGCTCTAGCTTTTTAGGGACTTGCTCATCAGCTCACAATCTTTGGAACACACCTTTCCCAAAGGTATACTTGAGCAGCCTTGTACAGACTCCAGACTTGTTCCCACACTACTACTGTAGCTACCTGAGTTTTTCAAAGGATCTTCGGCAGTATTTTATAAACTGATGAATTGATATTGCCTATTTTGTTGAATGTCATGAATTTCTAAAAAGTGTTTTCATAGCATGAACAAAGTATCACAGTTTGAGACACTGCAATTCTACAATATACCCAGTGATTAAAAATTCATAACAGAACCATCATGTATAGTCAGGATAAGCATTAATCAATTCGATCCAAATTAAGTATTGCTTCTTGTAAATCTATGTAGGGACTATTCAAAAGCAGAATGGAATTATAAATAATGATACTTTCAACAATACACACAATTCAAAACAAGATATTTTATGGGGGAAAAAAATAAGTAAGAACCTACCTTTAGGTTCTTTTTAATTCTCATGATTTAGGTTTTTAAATCCTCATGATTGGGTAGATTGTAACTGAAATTCCTGCATGCTCATAATATTTGATATGATTATACTGATAATATTTATTATATATTAAATATAATATTTGTTATAATTATACATGTGAGACCTCACCTGGAGTATTGTGTACAGTTCTGGTGTCCTCAACATAAAAAGGACATGGAACTGTTGGAACAAGT
>JBCJKH010006541.1:59828-75083 GCA_039877255.1 Loriculus beryllinus | reverse complement strand
AAAAAAAAAAAAAACCACCTTTCCCCCCTTTGGAACACCCCCCCCCCCCCCCCCCATCTTGATAAGCAGCTTACTGGTGACTTTTTACCATTGTAATAACCTGACTTGCTCTACTGGTTTCAGGAATTCCTTTACTCTTCTTATGATTCATAACAATTCTTTTCTTTAGCAAAACAACAGGCATTGTCTATATAAGCAGTTTTACATTCCTTGTCAGCTCAGCTGAACTTGTTTGCAGTATGATGCTGAGTAGGAGTTTGCATGACAGCTGCCATATCAGCACCCTTTTCTTCCCTGTTGCTAATGCAACAGGCCACTTGATGTCCAGCTAGTCTCTGAGATCATTAGCTCATTATCATCATCATATTTGGAAATGCAGCCTGTTCTCATTGTTTAGCCTCCTCCTTTACAGGTATGTCATACGCTGATTTGCAAAAACAAATCTTCCATTTTGCACCAGCTAGGCAGACAGTAGTATGTCTGCAGCACTTGCAATAACAAATTGTGCTGCAAGAATAGCTCTAGAATGTTGTTAGTATCCTGCATCTCTTACTATTGAAGTAGGTATCTGACAGCAAAGTATGTCATTAAAGGCAGCATGTAATTTTATAATTCCATGCAATTTACAGTTGTATTTTTATTTTTGCTCCAGGCAATTGGCATGTTTTGTAGTTGGTACTGAGAGCTTTCACTCTCACCTTAGCTGTAGTAATGCTTTCAGACCTTTTTCTTCAGTCTCTGAAATACTGTGTAAGTAGATACATCTCTTAACTGAGGAGCTTATAAATTAGAAAGGTATATTTTAGTTCAGACAGTCTCAGGACTGATTCGTACCTTGGAGCTTACTTAACCTCTAACAGTAAGACAAATGGAAATTCACTACTAACTCACAATGTATATTTCAATAGCTGGAACACTCCTGTTTAAATGAATGGCTTAAATTAATGGAGGTGGATTGAATATGACAGGCCAACAGCTACGTATGAAAATGTACTCTATTATCAGTCTATATCTACCTCTGAATAAGAAGTACCCTTTCTAAAATGAGTACAGGATGTGCGTGCCAGTTGCACATGCAACCTAAAATTTGATAGTCCCCCTAACTGCTAATATACTGAACGACCCTCATACATACAAATGAACACTTAACACGTTTCTGTAGCTCATTTGCCTTTATGAGTGTTTTTAAAGGGCGCAGTCCTGAAAATTATAACTCCAGTAATCTTCAGAAGTGACATCCTGTTACCACTCTTAAAAGAGGAACAAATGTCATTCCTAGTGTGTTACCACTGAAGACACTGTCAAAGCCTAGGAGGATGCTGTTAATTCTTTACATCAGCCTGGCAGTGTCAAAGGAATCTTCTCCAGATGTAATTAGGAACTGAAAGCTAGGTTCCTCAACTCAGAGTGCTCTTCGCTTCTAAAGCTTCTTGCTTTAGGACCATAAACAACCCACTGTAACTAGACGCAAGTTCTTCTGATAACATGATTTTTAGAAGATTTCAAAGTGAAGGCTTACAAACCAATAAAATTGTACTGCCACATGCAACAACAAAAAGCTCTCCATCTTAAAACTTATAGCCCCTTCGTGCTTTAGAAGACTGTCATCCTATGCCTGCATCAAACAGGCTGGACTGTCTGTGACACTCAGTGGTTCATCCAGAGTAATAACTTGGCATTTGAACTCTGTTTCCAAACATTCACAAGCAAAGTAGTAAACTGGTAGGGTTTTTTCTTTTGGGTATCCCCAGTGTGACAAGAAAAGATGCATGAGGAAACACCCATTTGCCTTCTAAGAATAATCTAGCCTGACAGGACAGGGGAGCACTAACGACCTTCACTTATTAATTCATTTTTTATGCTTTTGTTTTTAATGAATCAGCATTACGCAGCTAGTACAGAATAACCTAGAATTGCTCTTATTTCATGCTATTATTTTATAATTATTTTAATATACATCTGAAACTTAAAATTTATAATACTTAAAAAATAATAGTTTTAAAAAGCAAAACAGGTTTCAGTTTTGGAAATGAGATTAAGCCTTCACTTAAAATTGATGTATATGGTACTTGGTATTTTAAAATATGCTTGCAAATAGGGAAGAATACTCTTTCCTTTATGAAGCCAATTTTGGAATGATACTTTAACAAAGGAGTGATTTATGCATTTCATCAGATGTTTCACTGTGAATGATATATTCCATTGGCATATAAAGGTATTTCTCTAAAATCAAAGTTGCTGACTGTCCCCAGGATGCTTGGTTATAGTCCGAAATCTTTGTGGAATGCCTTCATTTGTATGATTTCCTTTCTGAAATGTGATTTTTCCCCTTGCTGTGGTATACCTATGATATAATCTCTATTCACAAGTAGTGAAACTTAATGACTGATTTCTACATTAACAACTAGCTATTTCAGGTAATAAAATAGGCTTCCTGAAACATGTCTTCAGTTGCATCAAGGTCTAAGAAATCGCTATTATGTAGTGTACGCTGGAACAAAGCGTTCCTGTAGGAAGCTGGGTCTGCTCACACTTATATTAGGTTTCTGGTTCTCTCTCAGCAATAAGTGTAAAGCTCATGCTTTTGGCTCCACCATGGAGCTAGCAATTGTAACTGCAACTAAACTGTTGACACTCATCCTGTGACTTGGATCTTAAACTTGAGTGTCTTTAATATCTCTACCCTAACTAATTGCAGGATAAATTCAGCCAGTCATAAGACATTTTAAAAGCACATGATGTTTATTGAGAAATTGTTAGGAAGAGTAGAAAGATTGCTAAGCTATCAAAAGTAATAATTATAGTTTGCAAGTTAGTGCATTTTTCAGACTTTATTTAGAAATGCAAACATGATGAAAAATATTTCTTTCAAGTTCTCAGTGAAGAAGCTGGTTTAGTGCATTCTTATTCATCAAACAACTCTCCTACTTTCTCTTTAACTTCATAATCATTTTCCTTTGCTTATGAACTTTCAGGAGTCATAAAAATATTCTTTCTTACTGAATAATCTCGGTATATATATATATATATATCTCAAAACCGTAGAATATTGGTCTGTTTTGGTGAAGATTTTCAATCATGTTTCCATCCTGAAAATCGCTATTCATACTGTGTCACTTCCACATTAGCCTGAGCTTTTAAATTCTATTGCTGACTTCCACAAAGGGAATAACTCCTCCCTCACATGCCCATAAGAAAAAAATCTTCAAAAAAAAGCTCAGTGCAGTTTGAAATATAACAAAATGATCACACATACTGTCATGTCACGTAATATTTATCTCCTAGTCTTTCCTCAAATAAGGACACAACACAGTTCACATTGTTAGATTCACTGTGTTTTAGAGACAGTTGAAATGGCTGTTACTATTTTTAGGACGTGCTTTGTGTGTGTCGAGAAGATTCAAAAATCCTTCTGTCTGATACAGATTTCTGCGAGTGAACTGATCAAGGGAGATGAATAAACAGGTTTGCCTAGGGTCACTGTATTTTGAAACAGATTCTTCTGTTCCAAAATATTGGTAACTTATCAATGAGGTACTTTATGAATTTTCATTTTTCAGAATTTTAAGCATTATGTGACTATACCATATTAATAAACATATACAAAGTCTAATTTTACCTAAATTCAGGCACCCTCTTTATAAAGTAGGCTCTCTAATGTGTAATTTTCTGAAATTTACTGGCTGAACTTCTGTGGAGCTTTGGCCATGCAAAATAAGTGGCATCCCAGCTGGGAAAAACCAGTATTTGAGACCTTGTTGAGTGAGAAACTTTATGGTGTGGACTTCACCCAAAAGAAGAATTTCAATGAAGTCTCAATTTATCATTATATCTGCTGAAGAACTTTGAATTTTTCAACTTATTGTCAATGTCCTTATACAACCACATTGACCAGAACTACATACTTTACTCCCTTCAAAAATAAGCAAACAAACAAAAAACTTAAGATCTACTTTGTCTTCCGTTTTTGGACTTTTGTTCTGAATAATCTGGAGATGAAATAGTAGGCTTTTGCGACTGCATACATAGGGGGTGACCCAATATTTAGAAGCCTCTTTATTGCTTCCCTTAAAAGGCACTCTGACACAATTCCAGCTTGTTTTCAGTAAGGTTTAAGTTGGACAGAAACAATTTATCTCTTTCTGTACTTTGTCTGTTTCATCTTCTTTTCCTTTCCTATAGCAGCTGACTTGTCAAAGTGACTAAGCCCATCAGCAGTTTGAATTGTAAGCATTTTCAGAAGGATTCAGTTTTGAAATACTAATTCTTGAAAGAAGTAGACAATTGAAAAGCTAGATAAGACAATGGCTCCTGAGTAGAAGAGCAATACACATTTTGAAAGTTTCAGACTTCTTTATAACAGTAGTTAAGAAAGGAGGTAGGAGAGCATTAGTCAAATGGATTAAAGAAGTCAGTCAAGTCCAGCAGGCTAGAAGGGACCCCTGGATCTATTAACCAACGTCTCTGCACTATGTAGTCACAATGCATTTTCCTAATCATAAAGTTAGTAAAATCCTTTTAAAATCAATTTAGTTGTTTTTTCCTAATACTTGATGGAAATTTAGTCTACTACCTAAAATTTCATTCCCAATTTTCGTGATCTTTTATTTTTCCTTGGACATTTTATATATGATCCTGTCCCACTCCAGATTAAACTCAGTTTCACTTTTATTATTCTAGCCTTCAGGGTCATCTTTCTCTTCCTATACAACATTCTAATCTTCTCCCTTTTTGCTGATGACTCTCAAAATGTTATTAGCATATACCTACTTTTGTGCCAACACCACTAACATAATATTCAACAGCATCTTTCCCCCAAGACCAGCACTTGACCAGCCTCTAAAAAAAGCTGATTTTTACACAGTGAAAATAGATCTATTAAAAAAAATAATAAAAAAGGTATATCTAAGTTATAATCTGAAATAGTGCAGAACCCCTAAAGGCATCAGTATATTTCTCAGTCAACTTGATTACAGTCAGAAGTTCTAGAATGGAGCTGAAGGAAAAAAAAATACCAAATAACTCATGCCAACAGAAAAAATGCTTCTAAATACAGGTCTATACAGATGGCTTCCTTTTCTTTCATAATAACATTTAATATGGTATATATGTTAACCTCTTTTTTTCTCTGTAAAGAGCCTCAGTAAACCAGAGGAAACTTTTCTTGAGAGTTTATTCCCATTGTTTTCTGCACTGATAAAATAAACCTATTACCAAAAAGGTAGGTGCGATCCTTCTGAAAATTAGTATAGATGTGCATCTATAACAATGTTTGTAGAATTATGTTTGCTAAGCTTATGATGAAAACCACTCATAGCAGTAGAAGCACGTTTTCTACATGGTGCTTGTGAGTATCTCCTCCAAAGCATGCTTCCCTGATATGACTTTAGGAAATTTTAAAGGTGTTCAAAAAAGTGTATTTAAGCAGCTTTTTAAGTGCAGATGCATAAATATGGTCAACAACTATGTAGTTGTTGGAACACCATCTGACCAAGGGCTATAGCAAAATACAGAAGAATCCTTGTAAATGCATGGGGAGTTGGTTGCAAAGCAGATTTGTGTTCATAGCAAAGACAGGTCCCTTGTTGCAGTGACATCAGTCTGCAATAACATGATGACAGATAAAAGCATGGTGGTTAACTCACGCATAATGGCAGTTCCATCTTCACTCAAAACCAGACATAAGCAATGCTCAGAAAAATCTTTAAACACTGCAGGGTTTCCTCCCTCTTTTCCATCAATAAAATTTGTACCTCTTCACAAGATATAAAAGTATGTGTCATTGTTATTCATGGAAACTGTCAGGCTTTTCAACTCCGCCAAGAAACATGACGAGTGAATGACAGATGGGGACCGCTATCTTGGCAAGGAAGTTCTCTGCTAGCGAAATGCCATGGTATGGGACCTGAAAGAAAGAAGATATGACAATTTAGCTTGTACTTATACATAAACGTCATCTGAAAAGAGACATTTTGTTATGGATTAGCCTGAGATGTCATGATATTAATCCCTATGCATATAGGCTTATGCTGTCTTCAGTCTTAAGATGCCAAATGGTCTTGAAACATATAAATTGGGCTTAACACCAGTAGTGCAAACTGCTCTGCTAGCTTCCTAAAGGCTGGAAAGTATTTAACTGAGTTGTAACATCTTGAGAACATGAGCTTGAAGATTGTATAAGAAATTTCAAAAGCCCTGTTTGTTGCTGAGTTGTTCATACTTTAATGACCCTTTATCTTGGTAAGTATTTTGTATGAACCTTTTTCACATGCCTATTATATGCTTTTCCAGTCAGAATAATAGCTCCAATATTATATACATCTACATTTATGATAAGCCAATCTCCTCAGTGCAAGGTCATTTAAAGCAAAGGAAGGACATGGGTGAAAATCACTGCTCAACTAAGCATGTGTGTGTTTGAACATGTGGTCAGGAGAAGGAGGCTGATGGTGAGCTGAAGAAGGGAATTCATTTCAGGCTAAACAAAAGTCCTTGTATGCATTGAAATGGAGCACTTCCTTTGAACTTTGTTTAAAAAGGTCTTAAATATTTTTTCTATTTCAAATTTTAAGTTTCCTTACAGTGTTCATGGTTTACTTTTGTTGTTGTTGTTGTAGTTGTTGATGTTTAGTTTTTAACAAATCCATTTATTTCCACATCAATTCAAAGTCTATTTTTTTTTCACTGAGTAGAATCTATTATTTCAGCAGAAAGCTTCTCCCTAATTTTTTTTTTTTTCTCTCTTCTCCAGTATATATAAAATTGCATATGCATGTACCCGGAAAAGGTTCTGGAGAATTCAGAGTGTTAGCTTTTTTAAAAAAGGTAAGTTTGTCAAGCCACATGAACAAGTACTGTTTTATTGCCTATAGCCTGATTCACCTCTCATTTACTCCGGATTGCTGTAGCTAAAATGAAGCTGTCCTTGTTCCCACTTTAAAGGAAAAACTCCAAGCCAGATACACTTGTTCAAGAGCTCTAACTCTGAAGTTAAACGACAGGACAGAACGCTCATTATTTCACATTACAGCAGCAGATGATGTTATTGGCTTTCCTCATATACATTTCAGTGTTGTCTACGGACTATCAGCTCTCAAGTTAAGTTATTGCAGTTCCTAGTGGTGCTTCTGACTATTTGGAGGCAAAAGAAGATTCAGAACATACAATAATCTGGATATTTGGAAACAATGGATTTGTGGATATTTTAAGACTAGAAATTGCCAGCTCTCACAGATATTAATAAAAGGGTTAAGCATGTTGAGAGGTCCACACATTTGTTAAAATTGTGTTTGCCTTCAGTTTCTTCATAGTTGTTATCCTGACTCTTATTCAGGCTATGAGCAGAAGTCTTCACCACCCCTCCCCTGAAAAAAAGAACACAAACCAAAACAAACAACCCACAACAAGACAAACACAAACCAAACAAATTTAAAAAAAGGAAAAACAAACCCACATTATCTTTAAACTCAGGACCGCCTAGGTAGATGTAATATTTTTTCATATTTGATAGCCATTAAGACTTTACAACTTCTGTGCTATTATGAAATTCACCAAAATTAAAGGGGGTATTTAAAAATTTTCAGTCAGCTTTTGATTAAACTCTCTGGTTAGTTTTATTTTTATTTCCTTCATAATATTCAGTGATGTCTGTATTTCTTATGTTTGATCCTTTAATGTATTCTGAGTCCTACTACTGTTGAATATCCTATGAGCCTGAATGAAGTCTGAAACTGAAAAGGCAACTTGTGATGTCTGACTTGCAACAGTAAAAAAAAAAAAGTCTTCCAGGTCTCATGAGGGCTATTTTGAAATATGAATAACAGCTTCCATGGAAATACTAAATATCTGGTTAGTAACACTGTAGATCAACTGACAATAACTTGCTTATAAATATATTAGTAAGCATTTTTCAGAGTGGCATTCTAGTCGTTTATGTTTTACCTTTGATTACCTTACCTCCAGTCTTCAACATTTGCATGTAAAATGTCAAATATGTTAATAACTGAAAAGCAGAAAACCTCTTACTAATGCCTGTTACAAAAATACTTTGTTATAATGTATTTACCTTGAACCTTGTTTCTTTCAGCATTTATTTTCTTCTTGAATATGTTGGAATCAATATTTCAAATCACATTCACACAGCTCATCAGAAATCACTGGATTTAGCAATTATAATTTTAAATAAAATGACATTTTCTCCTTAATGGTGGAGCAATATGTAGTCATTAGGATGCAGCTTATGTAATTGCTGGGTTGCGCCCAGAATATAAAACCATCGTCTTGCTTTCTGTGACATCTATGATGCCTCTCTGCAGTACACTCTGGAATTCAGTGCAGTAGTGTGGTATAAATGTGCTGCTTCTTACTTGCTTCATGTTTTTATATACATTTATACTAGAAATTTGCACTGATGGAACTGGAGCTGTCAGTATTTTGATCTACATTTGCATTCTCTTTGACAGTTTCCTTATCAAATTTGTAGGAAGTATTCATGCACCATTTGTTGTCCTAGGTATACTTCACAGAAATAGTTAACCATTGGTGAGTTAGGGAAATACTATGTTATTACCACTGAGCTCTTAGCAGCAAACCAACATTTTAGCTTGCTCAAGTTCCAAGCTGGTATCTTAATCTCTGACACAATGGGGAGAGGATAAATTGCAGGTCACTACAGTGTCTGAGATGACATGAGGTCTCTGTGAAAGTCACTAAAGTGACTTTCTTCAGACCTCAGGGACATACAACATAGCCCAGTGAATGGCAGGAAGGCATGACAAGGGCTTGGTGCATGTGGTGCTCAGCTGACTGGAGTGTGTAGAGGACAACAGAGCTGTAAACTGGTGCAATCTCATCCATTCACCCCCTTATATGATTAACTGAAATAAATGATTCCCAGTGCTGAGCCTGGTCTTAGTTTTTGATATAACTGTTTGGAGCAGACCAAAACAAAACTAGAGGCAGATGAGCAACTAAGCAATGTGAAGCTCCATCTAGCCCATTCTCCTGTCTTATTTATGAGTGTAGACATTCAAAGTTTGTTGGCTATGCTCTGGTGAGAAATCAGAACTGAAGGTGACATCTGCTACCTTTTCATATATTCTTCACATTTTCGAAATTCGGTGAGATGAGAATTTCAATCTCGTTAAAGAAGCTTTGCAGACTGTACTGCTTTATTTCCAGTAATATAATGTTATTTTAGGTCCAACCCATATAAAGTTGTGTGATGAGAGTTTGAAGGCCCTATGAATTTTCAGTCAAATGAAACTCTTGGATGTGAAAAGAGTACTGTCGACGCGAGGCCTTACTAGATACTTGGAAAATGTATACTGAGCTTTCTGAAATGGTCCAGAGAGAGAGCTGATATTCAAAAAAACTGAATGTTTTTTTCTGGCTAATAGAGTTGAGTTTATTCTGTTCTTGTAAACCTAATATGTTGCTTCTGTTTGTTGAAAAAGATGAACTAAAAGAAGCTAACTTTTTCTTCATCCAGCTTCCTGCAAATGCCATGTTCCTGTACCATATTTAGGTCCAAATTACTGTGGATTTTTGTGAAAGGAAGAACGAGCAACTATTTTTCCTGACATCAGTGTTTCATGATTACTGAGCTATTTAGAAATATTTGATATTGTACTGATTTTCTCTCTCAAAATAAACTTTTCTGATTACCCTTACATTTCAGTGATTTCTTTTGTGCAGTAGCGAATCTGCAGCTTGTGAGGTAACTGGCAAGAAGTCTGATCCATCAGCATTTTTGTTTGCTTTCTTGAGTTTGTAGTGGCACAGCAACAATGAAAAGGCAATCATTCATCACCAAGCCAGTCAAACAGAATAAAGATTTGAAAGTAGAAATAACTTATGGTGTTAGCATTACTCATTTAAGTTCTATGTGAACTTTCACTGAAGCAATGTTGTTGTTTTTCTGGAATTTAAACCAAACTTTATAATTCTGAAGTAGGAATGACATTATTTTCTAAACGCTGGAGAGCCAAAGATGGACATACAAAGATGGACTTCTCCAATCATATTTTCATATAATTTAGCTCTTTTCATTGCCATTAAACTTTTTATCTAAGGCAATGGACTTTAAAGTGTACTGTGACTACAAAATCTCTACTGGCTAAAAAGAAGAGGTCTTCAGCTTTATAACTTCTATTTTAATAAATGCTTGTAGTATACTCATCAAGTCAATTTCCTGGTTCTGTGCAATATTGCCAAACTTAATAACTTAAAAAACACAAGGCAGGATCCAAAAGTCTTGATAAAAGGAACTTCTCTTGAGTTTCTCTCTGGAGACTGAGTTTCTGTATTTCCTATATGAGTAGGAGGGGTCCTAGCTTTCCATTTCAGCTGAAATTCTCAGTCAAATATGAGATCAAGAGTTTGATTCTATGAAAAAACCAACAAATGAAATTTACAAAAAATATTTCCACAGTTAGAAGTAATACAAATATGTGATGATGATTTTGAAACTTGATGTCAAAACTGGAGACGGAGGAGGCCGAGTGACTTAGAAACAGAAGGTCAATGAAAACCTGTTACATGTATTGTTACTTATAGCCAGAGTCTATATATATATATATATATATATGAACATTTCAGTTTTTGAGGTGAGTATCTTGAAACTTTTCTCTGCAGAATACATTGAAAATATATGTTCTTTGTGGGAGTTTGGACTTGGATTTTGAACTTTTGTAAAAGAGTTGAATTCACATTGAATTTTCATTTCCATTTCTATTTCTAGTATGTTATCAGCATTATGCCTTTCACTTGAGGTTTTGGTTGATCCTAACACAAAAGACACAGAAAGAGGATGTGAAGAGCTGTGAGGGATGCTTGGAGGTCTGAGGATGAAACCCAGCCATGAGAAAAGCATGTCAGTCCCCTAAATACCAGAATTGCCAACTGTTTGCAACTGTTTCAGATCTGGGTTTTGCTAGGAAAAAAAGAAATCCCTTTGCCCCTCTTCCTGCCTTTAAGAGTCATTTGCAACACTAGGTGTTGTTTCTAGCTAAGCAGACTGAAACAACACATGAAACCAGACCTGGCCATTTTACATCCTGAGTTACTTGAAGGTAAATACTGTAATTAAAGGAAACTCCTGTTCCATTTCCTTTATTCAGTTCTTTATATGGCAATATTGCAGATCATCATTTTACTAGATTCATTCTGTGTTTAGAGCACATCAAGCTCTACTGTTTATAACAGTGAACATAAAGGTGGTTATCTTTCATGTGAGAGCAGTTTGGCTCCTGCAATATATGCACTGAATAGTGGCTTTCCTGCATGAAGAATATTGATTAGGCATGAGCTGGAGTCTCTTTTGAGTAATTCTATACATAAAGCTGCGATCTCGAAACAATGTTCCTCACAGGCTAAGTTCAGCTTCTAGGTTTGAAATGTATGGCTGAATAGCTTCTGTAGTCCTCCCACCTGGCAGCTCTCCTGCCTGCTGGGTTGTTTTGCACTCTGCTCTGATTTTCTGTCCTAAGTCATATCAGAAGTCTTGATAGAACTTTTGGCTTAGTATGACATGTAGAAGATAAATGAAAGTATGTCCCAAATACACTAAATTGTGGTGCCAAGGTGTGCATGGTTTCAGAATACACCTCTTTCGTTCTTTTTCATAAATATGGCTTGAGATGTCAAAGAGCAAATATTTATTTGAAGATTGCAATTTATTCCCACTGAAGAAACTGTATACTCTGCAGCTTTCCTACAAGTTCTTCTAGGGCAAGCATATGTTATTGCCACAGGCCTTGATGTGTGTTTTCAGCTTCTACCTCACAGGACACTGATGTGCTTCTTTTTTATTTTTTCTTTCCTTTAAACTAGCTTAGCATCCTCAGAATTCAGCAATTCTTATTTGGGCTGAGTGGCTCATGACTGTGAGAAAAAATCTTTTGCTGGAAAATGTGCCCTTATTCTTTACAAAGCAGACCTGAATTTGCCAGTTGTGGACAATGACCCTTACCACAAAATCATTCTCAGGATTCAGGAAATTAAACTGAATTTCATCTCCTGAGAGTGAATGTCTGCATTCACTTCAACCTCTGGAGAGGGACTTAACCAACATGCTGTGGAATTTCAGTATCAACACCTCCTGAATCTTTCCTGCCAGTAGTCCTACTTTTTTCTATAGAATTATTATATGATCTCATAGCAATCACTTCTATACTTAGCATGGTTCTAGCTATTATGCTTCTTGCACTGAGTGGAAGAACATCAGGGCTGAATCCCTTCAGACAAAAAGGCAGCTGAATCAAAATCTTCTATATGCTGGGTAGGTTTCCTAACCCTGGACGCTGAGCTAAAAGTGTGAGTGGAATTTCTGACAACATCAGTGCCCTTTGGTTTTGTGAATTCTAATATTTTGGTGGATTCAGCTCTTGAATACAACACAAATTTTAAAAATTTGGTTGAACGGAATATCCTCTTGGTTAGCTGCAATAATCAAAAAATGTAACTACTTGCATAGCCTTTTTGGTGATCTTCCATGACATCCTTATAGCATGGAAGGAGTGAAAAGAAAACAATGATGTATGCCCTTTGTTGCTAAGACAATGAAGTAAAGCATTGCACATGACACTTTTCTAAGCAAGATTACATAGGTCTTACAACCATCAGGGTAAATGCAAAACTGGAAACTACAGAGATAGTAAAGTATTAATGGCTTACTCTCAAGTGTGGGAGGATACATTTTGAAGAGATCTGCAAGGATCTGTCCTGCATCTGAACATTCTAAAGTTCTTCCTAACAGTCTGGACTGCAGCATAGAAATTGTTTATTAAATTTGTATATGACAGTGGAAGATAGCCATAAATTCAAAGAGATTTTGAAAAACTGAATAAATATTATGGAAAAAAAAATATATTCAATAGAGACAGAGCAAAAGGGAGAAGTATTCAGCAGATAAAAATAGGAACAAGGTAGTTAATTTGAGGGAAATGAAACCAACAAGAGCTTAAATTGTACCACAGAATGGTCATTAGTTAACAGCCTACTGCTTTTAAAACCAAAACTAGCATTCCACATGGAAGCATGGAAAAAGGATATGGTTTGTGACACATGCAGTGTTATCCTTCTTTTCTTATAAATGCTTATGAGGTCCCAAGTAGCATATTACATCCAGCTTTGGACATTGCACTTCGAGAAAGATACAAATCAGTTGAAGACAGTCCTGATGAAAAGCAGTAAGAGACGTCAGCATTTCAGATGTCCCAGAGTACATACGGAACAGTACCTGGAAGCAGACTTTAACTATGTAAAGACTGAGCGGAGTACTGTGCTTGCTGTCTGTCTGTAATACTAATGTAATATTCTGAAATCACAGCAAGGAAGTTTCAGGTTAAACATTAAGGAAAAGTTTGTAACTGCAAGTCAGAACAGATTGCCTGAGGAGGCTGTAGTGGTGCTGTCGCTGGAGGACTTCAGAATAGGTTAGACAAACACATGTCAAGAATGACATAGATGTATCTGATCGTGCCTTGGAGCACAGCCATGGAGGAGCTGACCTTGCAAGGTCCCTTCTAGTCTTGCTTTTATGTGAAGAGCATTATGCTGTTTCCTCCCACCCCACCTTCAGTGTTCAGAGTTCTGTTCCTCCCACAAGCTCTCCTTTATCTTCAGCTACTCTCCTAAAAATAACCTTTAACTGCCTCTTTAACTGTTTTGTGCATGAGTAGGAAATGCTTTCTGCACAAGACAGTTCTGTGGATGGGCAAGATCTATCTCACCTATGCAAAAGGACAGGCCTACTCACAGTTTCTTGAGGTGCATGTTGGTTACAGAAAGAGGATTCTCACTGCAGGATTTAGACCTTGACATTCAGAAATATTTTAGCCACCAACAGAAGCATGGACTTTAGTTGAAGTGATAGCTTTTTATATGCAGGGCAGGAAAAAATGAAGTTAGACACATCTTTATTTTTCAATGTTGATTCTAGAAACATTAATGCTACATCTGGTGCTTATTTTCCCTCTGTTTGACGTGACAAAGCTGAAAGGGCACCAGATCCCAATAAGCTTAACCTATGTATGCGTCCTGTTTTGCTAAGAGGATATAGCTTGAGACGAAAGGGTAATTGCACCACGCAGTCAGAACAAGCAGCTGAACTCGGACCAGGAGCCCAAACGGGTCTGATGCACTGGGTACAGCGGAGGTAGAACCGACAGCGGCAGGGACATAGCTTTGAACATCTCCTTCACTCTGTGCTGCTCCCGAGGCGTGGGTGCTCCCAGCCCCGCGGTGCGGGGAGGGCAGGGGCTACTCGGGTTAATGGCCTGGCGGGCTTGGCAGAAGCGGCGCTGCGGGGGAGCCCAGGGACCCTCGGCTGGTGAGCGCCCCGGCACTTCCTGACGCAGCGGGCCGGGTCCCCGGGCCAGGAGCCGTTCGCGGGCTCTCAGCGCGGTTCCCCACGCGTTTCACGTAGCGCCGAGGAGGACGGACCGGAACGGGAATTGCAAGCCCCGTCCCCGGTGCGCGGCGGCCACGGCGGTGGCGCCGCCCGGCTCCGGCCCTCGGTCCCCACGCTCGCCGCACAGCCGGCCGGCGCGGAACGACGCGGAGCCGGCGGAGGGCACCCATGGGGCGGCAGGGATGAAGGGACGCGGCGGAGCGAGACCGGTGCTGTCCGCCCCTGGCCCGGCCAGGTTGCGCACGTGGTGGCGGGGGTCGCGGGGCCGGCCCCCCTTGCCCGTCGCGGAGGGTCGCGCCGTACCGCGGCTGCGGCGTCTGCGCTCCTCGCTTTATTTCTTTATTTGTATTGTTTGTATTTATACCCCTGCTTAGCAAACTGCGCGTGATGAGCTCACGATGCCGCGCCCCCCCACCCCAGGCCCGGGCAGGCAGGGGTACGTGAGGCGAGCGGGCGCGGCGAGCCGCGGGGGTTCCGCGCAGCGCTATCGCTCCTGCGGAGCTGGGAGGAGGAGGCGCTCTCCCGAGCCAACGCAGTTCGCTGCACTCTGGTTGTGGTTTTTGTTTTACCTCCTTTGAAATATTTTGGGTTGTTGGTTTTTGTTTTTGCCTTCCTCCCCTTGTGCGCCGGGCTGTTCGCCGCTCCTTGCGCTGCTGGATCCATGAGCTCCCCCGGGAGCGGCACTGCCTCCGCGCAGCGCCGCGCCGGGGCGGGGGGAGCGGCCGCCAGCTTCGGCCCCGCCGCCGCCGCCGTGGGGGGCGGCCCCGCCCGGGCGCGGGGCGGGCGGGAGTGAGGCGGGAGGGCGAAGTTTCGCCGCGGTGCCGGGCCCTTCCCAGAGACAG
>JBCJKH010006541.1:32852-47246 GCA_039877255.1 Loriculus beryllinus | reverse complement strand
GACCTCAAAAGATCATTTAGTCCAACCCCCCTGCAAGAGCAGGGTAACCTAGAGTACATCATACAGGAACTTGTATCCCTCCGGTTTAACAGATCCATGCTGGTACACCTATACTTGGGCAAAAGCCTTTCTTCCTTTGCAGCCTGAAGGTTGAAAGGACTGAGCAGCTCAGGATGTTTTGGTGTGGGAACTGTAGCTTGGTGATGCTCTTTGAGCTCCTACCAAAACCAAGGGAAGGTTCTTAGTGGGGCTGCCCTACTTCACTTCCCAATGCTTTGCTTTGCTTTTGATGTCTGTAGCTGGAGGCAGGCTTTGCAGAGAATGTCAGAGGAACAGTAATGTATGTGAAGAGGAGGGCCTTGGTTTTGCCATATTACCCCATGTCTCCGTGGACACAAACAATATTGATGCCTGGTAATCACATTTGCAGGGTGGAGTGTGGTATAAAGCAGTATTTTAATGTGAAGCAGTGTAGCTGTTAAGGTGGTCTGTGAGGTATGCCAGGCTGAAAATCATGAGCAGGAGGTGTGTTCTAGTCACAGCTTTAGTACACAAGTGGGAAATTACTCTTATTTATGTGCAGGGTGGAAAAATTCTTTAATGCAGATTATTTCCCAAAACTTTATTTGTAAATCCTGTGCATTTCATTTTCTTTCTTATAAAATTTACATCCTAAATTATTGCACAGATAACTTTTATGTGTATTTTTCCTTTTAGAAGTAGAAGTGTTACTTGCTGTGTCCTGCTTTAGAATTGAACTGGAATGAGGGTTTAATGCATATTTTTCAAAATTCAGGGATGTGTTTTTTCACATCCCAAATACGTCTATGTTTTAATCTAGTCTGCCTTTCTGTGCAAAGCTGTTCTGATTCTAACATTATGGGCAGTTAGCGCTGCAAACCTAAAACACAGGCAAACGGAAATTAGCTCAGTAACAAACTTTAGTGATGCAGTCTCATCTCAGTAAAACTAGCATTGCCCACCCTTGAACAACATTGGACTTGAAATGTTTGGCGGTGCTGTGGAAGCTTGAGTAACTTATTAAGTGTCACCAGGAACTTTATGCTGCAGTTGCAGTTTTTGTTAAATTGGTCTTCTGGAAGAGGATCTGAAAACTGACTCCAGTCACAGCTGAAAAGTGCACCTTCACAGAACTTTGCTTAAGGTAAGCAGAATATACACCTCCCCAGAAGGATGCTTTCAACTAGTTTAGAGGTTGATTAATCATCTAAGAGGAATAAACCCGGTGTTATGTGTAGAACAGTGATTTGGCAGTGACTGAGATGCTCAGAAGATCAGCAGAGATTTTGAACATTAAGCCCCATAAGAGGAGAAAAAAAAAAAAAGTGAAGCAAGACCAGAAAGATTCATTCCAATTACTTCAGATAATTATGGAAGGAAAAGAAAAACGCTTTTGTGTTTTGGGGTTGTTATTAGTCTGAGGCACTTACAAGGTGCTTGAAAACTAAGAAACATGTCTAAGAAACAGGCATAAACAGATGATCTGTGGATTCGATAGCCAGTGGTTACAAGATTCATTATAACGGACAGAGTTCATATAATTGAAGAGGTGAAAAAAAAAAAAGGAAATTTGGGATAGGATATAGGCAGAATTCTACTGCTGTAGCTAAAGATCTCTCTACATAAAGTTCTGTCTGTGTCTAGCCCTCTGAAGTAAAATGTGGATAAATATAAGATAATGTAAATGGGGAAATAAATAATCCTAGTTTTACATGTACAGCAATAACTTTTGACATAATAATTGCTACTCTGGAAGGAGCTCTTGGTGCTTATATTAGTTTTATGAAAATGTTAACTTTCATTTCAAAGAGGATAACATTATTATGACTACTGTGTAAATTCGTTGTGTACTCGGAAATAACTGTATGCAATTCTTGTGCGATTCTGATCATCACAGATCGGGTGGAAGAGTACCTATCAAGAGTGACCAAATTAAGTAAAGGCTTCATTGCTGAGTGACTGATGGAAGGACTTGGTAATATGGTAGAGGCATCTGAGAAGAGAGTAACGTGGAAAAGATATGCAGGGATCAGTCTGTTCACTCTCTCAATAGAAATAATAGCATCAAATTAGGTACTGTACCAGGTTCAAAACAAATGACAGGGCTTTGTATAATAGTTTATTGAGCAGTTGAGACCTCTGAATCAAGGATCGTGAATATTAAAAGCTTATATAGCTGCAAGAAATGTTTGAATACATTCATGGAAGAAAAATCTACTAGGGCTAAAGACAGCACCTCTGGCTTGCAATGTCCTTGAACCCGCAGTTGCCGGAGGCTGGAAAGATATTGTAGGGAAGTGAAGTTGTTTTGCCATGTATTTGTATCTTTCTTTTGGATTTGCTGTTCATCACTGTCAGAAACAGTTGCCTAGATAACAATTTTTTGTATGACTTTTATAAAAGTCATTCTTAAACTAATAATGTGCAAGTTAAAGTCATCCATAGTAGCTGCTGATAGGAAATCAGGTTGTGGGACAGGAGGAGATTTTGAACGAGTTACTTGATGCTGGAGAGTGTTATGGTGAGCCAGAAAGAATAATAAATGCCAGACAGGTTCAGTGTTGCAGCTCAACAAAAAATTTGAGGTGTGGCACTCTGTGAAGGCAAGTACCATAGACTAAGTGTAGCTGTAACAATATTCATTTTACCACATCCTAAACTTTAATTGGTACCTATAGGGATACTGATCCTCATAATTTCTGTGCTCTATTACGTGCTAGCAATACGATCCCAGAGTCTTCTGCATACTTAGTTTACTTTTAATTTTTATGCAACATTTTCTCTTTTCTCTCACCTCAGTAATGTTAAATTCTTCCTCTTCAGGGTAAAACAGGGATGTGTTGAATGTGGTAAAGTGTCATAAGTAGCATCTTAAGTGTACAATCTGAGATTGTGGTATTGTGCCAGTACATGTGGAACAGCTTGGGGGAGTTGTGGCTTTCATTTAAGTTTGTCTTGGTTTTATTTTATCTTAATACTGAAGGAAAATATTTGCTTATGTTGATACATTGCATATAAAGAGGAGATTATGGCCTTAAAATATTTAAATTACTCCATGGAATATCTGCAGAGCTGTACATTCATTCCCCTGTAGTTTGAACTCTTGAGTACATATAGATATGAAAGTGATGTTCTGCTATTTCCAAATGGTTCCCATTTTCCTGGTATTGCACTTTGTTTGATGCCAGGGCTATACTTTGGGTTTCAATATGAATAGAATCTACTACAGGAATATGTATCTTAACTATTTAGGAACAAAGAAACTATCTTTTTTCTGCCCCCTGTCTCAGTAGAGGTTACTTACGGGAAGCATTATCATTATGATTCTATAGGCTGTGCTGATCAGGGATTTGGCAGATTTTGTTCTGCTTACCAGAACACCACTTTAGAGTTTGCTGACGATAACTGGTACAGATAAAAGCTAATCTCTCCTCCCACCCATCTCCACCACCCCTCTTTTTTTTTTTTTTTTTTTTTTACGTGAATAGCAAAATGTGAAGTTGCTAATGCAGAGCACTACATCTAAGATGGAAAAGATGTTTTTAAAGAATCATAGAATCATTTAGGTTGGAAAACACTTTTCAGCTCATCAAGTCCAACTGTTAACCTAGCACTGTCAAGTCCACCACATGGAGTAGAATAGAATCATAGAATAGTTAGGGTTGTAAAGGACCTTAAGATCATCAAGTTCCAATCCCTCCAGGGATGGTGACTCCACCACTTTCCTGTGCAGCCTGTTTCATTGCTTGGCAACCCTTTTGGTGAAGAAATTTTTCCTAATATCCAATATAAACCTTCCCTGGCACAACTTCAGGATGATTCCTGTCATCCTGTCACTTGTTACTTGGGAGAAGAGGTCAACATCCACCATGCTACCACCTTCTTCTTCCTCTTCCATATGATTTAGAAATGTGTTTTATTTCTCTTTTCCTAAATACACGCCTGCTGTGTAGTTCTAGCTTTTATGTGCAAGTTTCAGTGTGGTAATGTCAACTGTACTGTTGACTGGCTGTTGGGGCTTAAATTTTAGAATTATACAAGTTCTTGCAGACTATTTCATAGCAAAACAGCAGGATTTTTCAAGAAAAAGAATAGATTTTGCTGCTGTCATCCTCATTACTGGAGTAAAGCTCCCATTGCCTTCAATGGGAACTGAGTTTTGTAATCAGCGCTGTCAGTCACCATCTGGACTGACTTTCTGTTTCATATTTGAATCTTACCATAGAGCCCTTCCTTTCTGGGATGCCATCTGTCAGGCAGTTTCTTTTGACTTATTTCCAGCATCAACCTTTGTACCTTCTTTCATGTCCTCTTTTGTGCTCCAAGCAACCTCTCAAATCTTCATTCTCCCTGCTGTTTTCAAAATACGTTTTGAACACTGGTGTACACAATGAAGTACCCTAGCAATAATAGCTATTACCAAACCCTAGGCAACATCATAGTCATCTGAAGAAAATCTGTTATGAGGCCAAGGCTTGGAAAGCATTGACCCCAAAGCCTTTTCTCATCCCTACAAGTGGTATTTCAAAGGAGTAGCTGAGGGAGAAGTTTGAACCACTCATTACTTTGAGCCTTTGCTGTGAATAAAAGAAATCGGTTAGTATGGCAGTTAACCTAATAATAGCTTACGAAAGTATCAGCTCATACAGGTTTAAAAATAATACCAAGTAGCATTAATCTAACAGTATAACAATTTTTGAAATTCTCTTACTCAGTAAAGCCGTATTTATGAAGTGTTAAAAAAGCTTTTGTATTTAGCTGATGGTTGCTAGCAGTCCTGCACGTGGTGTTTCCACCCTTACATTGCTGATGTTAAATGCCAACAATTTATTTGACACCTCGTAAGAAAATAGAATGAAAATTGCGAACCCAAACCCCTCCAGTCTGAAAGAGAAAACAAAGCATAAGAATGTATTAGAAATAATAAATGCAAAAGTATTCTATGATTCTAACTTTTGAAAAAAAAAAAAGTAAATAAATCCAAGATAAGCTTAAATAGAGATGCATCTTCTTAATGAAGTAAAGATCAGTAGATAGCATGTGGTTTAATTAATGAGGTTTAAATATAATTCAGATGGGATTATTCACTCATGGATGGAGGAGGTTCGTATGTCTCTGAACAGCAGCCTTTCTTCTGAGTAGTTTCAGGGATGTGATTTTTTCAAACAAAATTTGAGTGAACTTTTGTTGGTTTATAAATTTGATTTTAAGTATAAACAAGGATGATTTAGAATTTTAAAGAGATAGGAAAACCAAGTAAATTTTATAGCAGTAGGCGTTTTTAGTGTGTGTATTTTAAAATCCCCAAACTCTCTCACATTGTGACCAGATAGCCTACAGGTAGAAACAAACCAATTACTGTGTTCATACTGTATTCATTCTCCAAGGAAAATATTATTTAGGATGAAAAGCCCTGCTTATTTCAAAAGTTAGAAAAGGTGGCAACAGACAATTGTGTAACAGAAACTTGAAACAGAGATTTTACAGGATCAAGTCTTGCCAACACCTTGTCATGCTATAGTTGCTGTTGGTTGTTTTGCTTAAAAATGAATAGAAGATGACTGTGTCGAAAAGTATAACTACATTGCAGAATGATTAGAAATTGACTTACAATATGTATAGTAATTTGTTTAAATGCATTGAAATGAGAATAAGCAGTATTCTTCCTGAGAAGCTAAGTTATCATAAGACAGGTTTCTTTTTCCAAATGTCAAATCCATTTCTTGCTGGGATGTGGTGTGAATGAACAAACACTGTCCTGTCCCTATGTGACTGCCTCTTCAGTCTCTCTGTGCTGTCTGGCTTATCACTTTATCTCTCTGTGATTAGTTCCTTTATTTTTAAGATGCATCTAGGAAGACTTCCTCTGGAAAGTATTTTCCAGTCACAGATAAAGACAGTGACACATAAGAACCAGATGACTAATAATTATTGTGTGACTGCTCAGCTTTACCTTACAATGTTTTTTTGAAGAGATTTTTGCTTTCTGGTAGATGCTTCAGAGAGCTGGCTACTTCTGTGCTTTTATTCCTAGGACAGGACAGTTGTGATTATCATATACCTATTCTTTTACTTTTCCTCCTTGGGAGGAAAATGAAGATTTTTTTCTTGGAGTAAAGTTAGAGAGGTTTTTCACCCAGGTTAGTGACGCACAAGTATTTTTCAATTTTACATTAAACCTTCAAGGTTCCTCAAGCAATCAGTCTGAACTTTTTCTGTTATGGAAAACTGTCTGGTTTTGCCATTTTCCTCTTCTAAGCAGCCAAATAGATATGGGAAAAAAAAAAACCAAATCCAACCATATAATTTGAACTTTGCCACCAAAGTTCCTTGTGTCTTTCTGTGGAATGATGATAGGTGAGAGCAAAGATGAGGAATCTGGCTGTAGTATATCATATTTCAGCAGCTCTGATAGTTTACCAGACTCATATTTTTCAAAGCAAAGCTCCAGCAGCTCTTAATTTGGCCTTTTTTTCTGTATGTCTTGGAATTTTGCCTGATTCAGTTCAAACATGCAAAAAGTTTAAAGTCTGAGGAACAGCCACTCTTCTGTTGCCACCTAGCTGACAATCAAATTCCTTTAGGATGCTGCCAGCCCTCACTCTAGTGGCCAGTGAGCTTGTGATGTCACAATTGGTATACAGAGATCACATATATGAATTAGGTTTTCTTTCCAGGCAGTGAATTGTATTCGTTTAAGATGCTGCTTGAAACCTTAATAAAGCAATGCATGTGAGTTTTTCATATGCTCCAGGAAAATCTGTTGTTGCTACAGACTCTGTTGGATGTCTCTGCCTTGAGTGTGTCTGCCTTCAAGTGTATTTTGTCAGTATGGGGACTTTCACTTATTTTATTACTTTTTTCAGAGCTGTTATAAACTGTGAATCAGTCTTGTTCCTGCAAAACCAGCTAATTTCAAACACCTTCTATGATATGGTAATCAATTATACATGCAGTCATCAGGAAATTGTAAAAAGAAAAGGCATTTAATAGTGCGGGATCTAGAGCAAAAGGATTTTTCAATTAGGAAAGTTGCTCTACTGGCCCTGGTGTATTTCTGTTTCTTAATTAAGTCGTACTAGTCATACCTGGTCTGACTGAGCTGCTTCAGATACCTTAACAACATGCTTGTGTCTTAGAATTCCTGTGAAGCAGTGATTTCCCAGGAAAAGTTCCCCACTTTTTATGAAAAGTCGCTTTAAAAATCTGGCATTATTAGGTAATAATTTCTGCTACTTAATTTTACTATGTAAACTTCTTTTTAATAAACTTTGGTTAGCTTTGGTTTGTAACTATTTGACTTTTTCACTTCATTTATAATGAAAACATCATGATATATTTACGAAGCATGAACTTCTGTGTTGGATAAATCTGGTTTATGTCAGTTTCACCAACTCCTTTCCAGCCCTCGCTAGTAAGAAGTGTTGGAGAGGATTTATTTACTTATTTGTGAGTTCCTGTGATGGATGATTATGGAGTAACATGCCCATAGGGAAAATTATTTCCTCCTAATCCTTGTCAGTTAGTAGTTGGCTGCTGTCCTGTAGTCTGAAGACTTATATCCCATATACTTTACAGCTAAGCTCATACAGTACTTCATTTTAGCTGACTTCAAATTTTGTTTACTATTGACTTCCAGCTTGGGAATATTATTATTCCTTATTATTCTGCACTTCAACAAAATCAGTCCGGAGTCCATCATTCTAACAGAAATCTGTGACCGATTGCTTTAAAAATAAATGATACTTGCTCTGACACAGGAGAGAAAAAAGGTTCATTAAAACTCATGTTGGAGAACTCTCATCACTCTTTTTCCATTGCATTTGACATTGCCTGAGAGACTATTATATATTATGTTTATTTTTAGAGACTATTGTTCTCTTTAAACCTGCTCTGCAACTTGAGAAAAGCAGTAATGCTTTCAAACAGAACTTAAATTTGCAGAAGCAAGACATTACATCTTTCTGTTGCAATAAGGGGCTATCCTGTGAAGAATCTCTTTAAAGGTAAGTTTGACTTTGGCAGGGTAGGAAAAAACCAACAAAACCAAAAAACAAAACACAAAACATATGGAGAATCACAGGCTGCTTTAGGGCATATAGATTGAAAACCTGTGCACCTCTTACCAAGCAATTAACGACATTTAAGTGAGACCTTCAGCATCACATATTTATTTTAATAATTTCTTTTGAGGAGCTAAAAAAGCAAACTGGTTTCATTAGTTTACTTTTTCACCTGAGATTGACCTACTCTGCTACGAAGCCAATGTGTTGTATAATTATGCAGTTAGAAAGGCAAATTATCCTTTCAGAGTTAACAGAGTACATGAATTGGATTATGTTTCTTTTTTTTTTTTTTTTTTTTGAGGAAGGTAATGTATAAGCCCATAAGAAAATGTCTTTTGTTTTAGTGTAGATCAGAGCTAAAATACAACTAGTTTCAATTAAAGCATATTTAAATGTACAGGAGAAAGTAAATGATTTAACCAGACAAATTGTAAAATGACAGGTTTCCTATATTTTTCAAATTGGTAAACAGATTCAGGGAAAGCCACACGGTTTTTGTTTGACCTGTTTCCTTTTTCCTCCTCTGTTTCAGTAACTAGTTACTTTTTTACAGGAATAAAATACTAATTTGAAAAACACACTAGCAATTGCAGTGATCTTCTTTCTCCTTTTAGGTAGCTTGTGGCTTTATCTGGTACGGTTAACATTAAATGGACCACAGGGTTGTAGTTTCCAGGGGCCCTGACTTCAAAGCACCTTTGCAACCTCCTGTTTCGTCCCTCAAGACTGACTTTTGGTCAGGTGACACAGACTACATCACCCTTTTTACTTTTAATACACCCCATGCTTCTCTTTCCTAGTAATACCAGAGCATTGTGACTTGTTTTCACCTGGATGTTTGTAAGGAGAAAGAGATTCATAACTAAACAAAAATTCAGAAAGTAAAGCTGTCATTATATATTCTACATTGCTGAAGCAGCTAACACATTATAACAGCTGCCAAATTACCTGTAATCAGCATCCACACAATAGAAGGCACTCTGCATACTGATGAAGTTGTGATTAACACCTATTAACAACATGGAATTTGTCAATGAAAAAGTAGAGATGATTCAGTGCAGTATTTAGAAAGAATTGCTGCTTGTGAAGTTTCCTGACTTTGGACATAGTAATTTTAGATTGTTGTCAGAAATTTGCTAACAGTTTGAAAACACACTTTGAAAAACCGTGCTCATTACTACTAAGAAAAGGAAATGTGTTGCAAAATGATGCTTTAATAGAAAAAAGTAGTGGGTCTGTCCTCCGGGAGGCGCTCCCCCTCTGCCTTCTGACTTTATTAAGCCATCAGGTTGTTTCGACATGTCAGATCTCTTAATTTCCTTGGGATTGTCTAGATTTTTCTGTGTCTCTCTCTTCTTCCTTGTTTTATTCTGCACACACACTCTATAAATCATGATGTAGTAACCTGTGATAGAAAGATACAGCAATTACCATCCTTCTTGATATCTCTGGAATAATGTGGAGAGCACATAGGGCTTCTCTGTGGAAGAGTTACTAGAGGCACTATGTCAAGAAAATGTGACTTTTTGCTTATGGTTTTGTTGTTATTTATTTATTTTTATGCCCCAGAATCTCAGCAGGTAAATAGGAAAACTGAATAGGATATTCTAATTACTTCTCAAGTTGAATTTCCACTCCAGGATTTGTCATGGGACTTTATGATACAAAAGTAAGCTTAGAAACCTGTTTATAGGTTTTAATTAGTTTGGAGCCTCAGGGTAATGTCTCAGCTCTGGTAGCTACAGAAATCCACCTTTGGAATTTGTGAGTTTGTGATTTGCCCTGATCGACTTAAGGCTGCATCTGAAAAGAGGTCTGAATGTTAGAAGTGCTGAGATTTCCAGCACTTAATGCTTAGGAAAGCTACAAAGTGATCCAGAAGCCAGTTTGACCCTGAGGATTCAGCATTTCAAATCCTTAAGTAAGTCATATGCTTTCTTGTGACCTGCTTAAATTAAGGACAAGGGGAATGGGCCTGCATGGGAGAAACTGGAGGAAAAAAAAAGCTGTTCAGGATGTTATTCCTTCTTAAGAAACCAGGCTAAGGGGACATGTAGACAGTTTTCATCCATAGTGACCCTGGAGCTGTATTTTAACATCCTTTCTGGAAAGGAGATGCAGTAGTGGTGGTTTTTTTCGTCAGCATTTTTCTCTCAGACATTAACATAGTGATGAAAGCATGTGTAGACTTAGGTTCCTTTCTTTTGCCTGGAGGGAAGGAAGGGTCAGTTTTCATCTCTCTGGGGAAAGAAACTACCAATTTTGAAGAAATTTTAAGCAAAAATATTCTCCTGCTCCCTGTTGAATCTACACCTGAGGAGAATTCAACACTTGCTAGTTACTCTCTAGGGGACCTGTGTTATTTCAGTGTCTGTTTCTCAGGTGGCTTAGCTTTCTGGTTATGCTCAGTATCCAGAAATAGGGGATACTCAGCAACATTCATGCTGTGCTTGGAGGAAGAGATTTAATGCAACTAGGTTAGCTGCTGAGTAGTTGAGAGGTAGGTGGATTTCTGAAAGAAGGAGGCCTGCAGGTGAGATCAGCCTATTTCATGTGAGTTCTGGAAATACAATATCAAATCTCTTAGCTTAGTTTGGCAACCAAACAAGTTAGCTTCTTTACAGGTTTTTGTGAAATAGTAGGTATCAACAAAGCCTGTTTTAAAATACCCTCACTGTGTTCTATGAAGGTATCTCATTGTCTCATAGCTCCTGGCTTGTTCACTTTCTGCAGGGTATGCTTGTCAGATTATTTTAGACTAATCCATTAACAAAGTGGGCTTGTCAAATCTCCTCATCATGGTTTAGAAAAGGAAGAAATTAAGTAATTGTTAAACTATTTGAAGATTAGTCAGTATCTATGATAGTCTGCTATGCTCTGCCAGCAGAGTGGCATCGTTAGCCAAATTTAGGGTCTTTGTTTCATCTGTGTAATCCCCACTGGTGCTAATAGAGGCACACAGCTGTAGATAAGAATAACAACTTGAGCCAGAATACATAAAACCAGAAGTCATATGCAGAGAACTTGACAATGCTTTTTCTTATCATTAAAGAGTAAGTGAATTTTCAACAGTTATGGGGTTTTTGGGTGGTTTAAGGATGTGGCTATTGAGATGGAAAATTTACAATGCTGTAGTTTTGTTTTTTCTGGTGACATGGCAACTGGTAGAGCTCATGAGCTGCTTGGATAAGACATATTGGGGATAATTAACTTGGGACTTGGAGCTTTTTTAATGTATACATCTATCACTAGCATTGAAGCTTGAAAACTGGAAAAATGTGGTTTATTATGTTATAAATATCTGAAATGGGAAGAACTGAGTTCTGATGTTAAGTTATGAGATTTGTATCAATATATTACTTCTATTTTTTTGTAGACACACATTTTAAAGGTACAAAGAAAAAATACTTCTGAAAGTCAATAGACACCTATGTTAAAGGAAGACAAGTTGTACTATTTGTTTGTCCAGAGTTCTATGAAAATGAAAGCTGATGTTTTTAGTACTAGAAGAATTCTTTAGACCTTGGAGACGTGTATTTTATTTGTGTGAAACCCCTTAAAAAGGGAAAGAGCATGATGGTGGAGGGCACTTAAAAGTATCTGGTGCTCTAACTCAGCTATTTTCAATGCTTCCAGGAAATAATACTGCTTCTCAAGGATGAAATATTGTCTGAACTATGTAGAATTTACTGCTTCTTATTTGTGTGTGTTTGCTTCCCCCGGAGCTGATGCTAGGTTCTGTTATTAGACGTTGATGACCTGTAAGGCCTAGGTAACTTGAACTTCATGGAGATTGTGACATTATTCAGGGAGAAAATTAGAAGGAGAGACTGTACCTTGAGGTGAGACTGTACCTTGAATACTGTGTGCAGTTTTGGGCTGCTCATTAAAAGAAAAGAATTAGGGTGCTGGAGTGTGTTGCAAAGGAGGGCAACAAAGCTGTTGAGCATCAGCCTTATTGAGGAGCTGCTGTGGGAACTGGGTTTTTTTGGTTTGGAGAAAAGATGGCTGAGGGATAACCACTGTGTTTGGTGTGGCTGGTGACTACATGCAGAGTTGCAAGGCGCTGGACTATAGCTAAGATTGTCTACTAGCCTTAGAGGCGAGTTACTTTCTGGGAAGTGCCCCGTGCTTCAGCTGCAGTGATTAAATCAGTAACCTACAATGCGAACATTTTTGGGAGTAGAATAGTGCGATTAGTATCTTCTGCATAACTATTTTGGTAGTATTTGGAGGATCAACCTCAAAAGTGTCATCATAAGTTCTACAAATACTTACTGTAGTGTAATATAGTTTCAGACCTAGCATAGAAAGCTAATGTCTCATCAAGGTTGCTGTTAAGGTTTACTATATTCTGCTAAGAATCTGAATAACATGCAATAAAGCAATGCAGTTGTTTGCAAAATAATGTAAACAATGAAATATGATATTCATCTAGCAAATGGAAGTAAATGTATTGCAGAGAAGGTGATTGATTTTGGAATATTTGGTGCTTCCAAGTTCTATTTTCAAAGTGATTTTGCATTATTGAAAGCTGTCTAGCCATTTTTCAAGGGCTAAAGGACTCAATATTGTGCTGTGGGTTTTTTGAGATATTTTTGTTGTTGTTTGATTTTGTTTTGATCCACATTTTTAAACATAAGGGGCCAGTCTTCCTGTGTGTTTTTTGAGGTTTTACATTAGCTTGGTTTTTAAACCTTGTGTTGTCACTTGTGTGCTTTTAAAGTGGGAATAAACTGCTATCAAAACAGAGCAGCAGTGTTTTATATCTGCTTTGCACCTGGTTCAGAAGTTATGAATCTTAACCCACAGTACATACTATGCTCTGTTCTTCAGATTTTTATTTTTTTTAATGGAAAATAATGCAATGTAAAATATGTTTGTTTGTTGCTGTAGGGAGTTACCAGATAAATCTTTACTTGTTTATAGCTATAGTGGCAGACATTTTTTAAGACAGGCCTTTGCTTTTGCTCACAGGGAAGTTTATATACTTGTAAAATAAAAAAAAAAATTGGATCTGATCTAAGTATAGTTTCTCATGTCTGTTTTTGTAAGGGAATAAACATGATATGTAAGTACACACAATCTTAACTGACACTTCATCTTTATGCCATCATCCTATATATGGACAGATTGTCTAGTTGCGCTGTGTGCTAGAAGAACCAGAGCTATTAATGGTAAATGTTTATTTCACAGAGATAAATAATGTATAGACTGAACACCCAGGGATTTTATCAAATTTGAGGAATTTGATAAATTCAGATTGTGCTATCTGAATCCAAGCTTTTCAGATTCCAGTAGGGTTAGTTTTATTTTTTTTTAATCCTTTGCAAGGAAAATATGGGAAGATTTAATCCCACTTTCCTCTCGTAGCATCTGACTATGTAGATATGGTAACTATGAAATATTACTCACAGCATTACCTTTTGGAAGAGAGCAGCTGGTATTTTCTTCTCTCCTACAGGCTATAACAGTCTTTTGCCAGATTGGGGTGTTGTGCCTGTTGCTTTCAGACAGATCTGGCTAGTTCATGAGTTTTCGGCTCTGGTGTCTGTCACCTTTTTGTGGCGGTAATCCATCTACACCGATCTGTGTAGAAATAAGAGGTTATTCAGGTAGTGAAGTGGAAAGGAAACAAAATAGCAAGTTGGATTAAGTGGAATTCACAACTGAATGTTAAATGAAAAAACCTCTACCTGATAAAGAAACCTCTTCGGGTGGAAAAGAGCAAGAGGGAGATGAAGTCATTGAAAGAGCATAGAAGGGGAGGTAACTGCTAAGAACAGGTACAGGTAGACAAGACTTTGGGTCGATTTTAAGTTCTGTCCCTACCATGCTGGTATTTTGTTAAAAAAAAGAAAAGGGGGGAGTGCAGGGCCAAATATATTCCCTGCTTAAGAAAAAAAAAAAGTCACGAAAAAAGTACCATCTGTAGACCTCCTAGAACATAATATAATTGTTTCTGCTTTGGAGGGCAGCTTCTGAGCTCTATGCAAGCTGTAACTGGTCGAAATCTTAAACTAAAGTCACATATTTCAGGAAACCTAAGGGGATCCACTGTGTTGCTATTGCTGATTGACTAGAAATACTGTGAAGGACGCAGAAATCTCATTTTTAGGCTTGTTGCATCACCATACAATGCAAGACAATAAATCAATCAAAATGATTCTGAGGGAAGTCCAAGATTTTACTTATTTGGAATGTATTTTCATGTAATTCTGTGTTGCCAAAGCAGCTTATTATTCTGGATTTTCTTTAAAAAAAAAAAAATAAGTTAATGTTTGAGCTGGATATGATATTAAATAGC
>JBCJKH010006541.1:8251-31141 GCA_039877255.1 Loriculus beryllinus | reverse complement strand
TCACAGCAACCCTCCCACTCTCCACCCCCTTTTCCAAAACCAACTTTTGCAGTGAAGTTTAGAGTATCCAACTTTCAAAAACAAATAGCCAGGAAACCAAATGTTTTGCTCTGGGCTCCTTGAGCACCCTTGAACTTGAAGGGACCAGACAGATGTACTCAGTACTTCTAGTGCCTCAGCACTGCTGATTTGTTTTCAGAAAATGGTCACTTTTGTTCCCTAAAGAAATTATCTGCTCATTCCCTGGCAAAGAACAGGTCTTTTATTCCAGTTTTTTATTCCCAAGTTATTTCTCATCATCAGTCACTTGGCTTGCTTAGTACATACCTCAGGCAAACTACACCTCTATCTCCTCCAGTCAAAGAGTAGAGAACACACAAAAACACTTCAAAGAAAATCAAAACACAAAAGCCTTCAATTCTCAATTATTTTCACTCTTCTTATTCTTTCAGAGGATGAACACTTCAGAGTTTCTAAGCCCTTCATGCCTACTCAGGTTTCCAAGAAGATACACTTTCTTCTAGATCCAATTGATCAGCTTATAACCTCTCTCCTTCTCCCTCCAGGACCACTTATAAGAAAATACCTCCTTCTTCCTCAGCTCTTTTAAAGACATTTATCAACTTCCCAGCTAGATTTGATAAATAGTCACCTGACCCTCAGCTAATCAGGAGCAGCTACAGGAGGGGATGAAGAGAAAGAGACTGTAAGATGACAGAAACATCCAGTGGTATTCTTAAAGCCTGTGAGCCTCTCTCATTGCTCTATTTCATACTGAACAAGCATAAAATATTAAAAATATAGAATATGTAACTAAAGATTCTGTAGCCATTAAATTTCAGACTTTTTTTAGATAAAATATTATTTTTTATTTTAAAACTTTGCGCATATAATTGCAATTTCATTTAAATTCTTAAAGAAAATAAGGTTACCTACAAGGGAAAAAACATTTCTATAATGAAACACTCTTTGTTTATGCTATTTCATTGCTAACAGGTGCCCTGCCATTTTATTTTTTTTTTAAAACATCCCCAAATGCACATAACATACTAACAAAATACAAAATCTGAGACTAAGCTTCTACGTGAGTCCTTATGATTTCATACTAAGCATGGGGAGGAGCCATAACATTAAAGAGGCAGCTGATGAGTCAGAGTACTACTTAAAATTCAATAGTACAATCATATGAAGTCTGTTTCATAATACAGTAACAATAAGCTAATGTCATTCAACCCCCAAGACATAGAAATTTTAGCCTATTTTGTGGTATGTATTCTAAATAGACTACAACATATGTAGTACATATTCTAAAATTTTAATTTACATTTAGTAAGACATTTATCCAGGTAGTTACAAATATAATGGAAATTCCAGAATAAATTACCTATATGATAAAAACATACTATTGCTAATTGATGTTTTTGCAATATAATTGTCTGTATATTCCAGCTATTCACCCTGTATGAAGAAAAGTGGATTCTTTGCTTTTCTTAAAGGAGTTTATTTGGCTATTCAGGAGATGAGTATTTTTCATAGTCCTATAGTTTCTTCATATTATCCTCTGCTAGTGAAACTGAAAGCAAGTACTTCTAAAGGAGACTTCCACTCTTACTCACTGAATATGGAGCACTATCACTGTGCACAAGCCAAAAGAATAGATATCTTGGTTGTTATCTAGAACAACTCAGAAATGGGCTGAACTTTCTCATATTGCACTGTAGAAGTGTTTGATCAACTGCAGTCTATAAACTACTGCAGTTATACAGTAAGTTGCACTAGAAATTGTGAAGTGTGACTCTTTCCTAACACTACATAAAAAGTAAGAAATAAAACACGTAGGGCATGAACACGTAGGCTTGTGGGCTTTTATGAATCCCATGAACATTTCTCCCGGCTTTCTTGTTTGCTTGCTTTCTCACCCTGCAGCTCACACTGATTAGCTGGGAATCAGGTGGTCATGTACCAGATCCAACTGAAAGCTGTTAGCTAATTTCTATAAAAGACCTCAAATAAAACCAGACTATTTCTTATGAGGAGGAGAGAAATAGCTTGGAAGATAAGGATTAAAAAATAAAAAAATAAAAAAAAAGAAGGAAGTACAGCTTTTGGATAACCAATAGGCCTCAGGAGTTCCTTTTGTACAAAAAAAAAAAAAAAAACCAAAAAAAAACAAAAAACAAAAAACAAAACAAAACAAAAACCAAAACAAACCCAAAAAACCCACCATATATAAGTCTCACAGCATTAGAAATTATCATAAGCACATTAAAACTCTTTTCTGTCTGATTTGCTTTCCTAGATGACTGACAGTAATTGCCATCACTGCACACTGGTTCTGAGCTGGGTTATCCAAAAGTTCACCTGAAAAGACAAGGTGACAAAGGGAAACTTCACAATGCAAGAGTAAAATTCTGGTGAAAAGGAGTGTGAAGGAGTTCAATGTCCCATTACTGGCTACAGAAAGCTACTTTAAACCCATCAATAGACAGATATAAACCTTCCTATACTATCTGTTCTGCCTGAAGGCAAGACAGCAATTCAGAAGGTGTGTAAGGGGTATCAAGTATTTGCAGAGAAGAGAATAAAAAAGCCCAATTTTTGGCCTCTTTGAGTTATCCACCACACCCAAATGTGGTGGATAAAATCAGTCCAGCACCCGATAATCTTCTGAGACCCATTTGCAATTGCAGATTAAAAAACCCCAGAATATTAGAACAATCAGACATTTTAGTTCAGCTACTTGGATTTTGATTTTTCAATGAGGTGGGAAAGAAGTGGAAGAACCCAAAAGCACAAGAATGACACATATTCATTGTGGCCCAAAAAATCCCATTAGAATGCTCCATTGTCTGAGAAGCCTAACAACACTGTTTAATTCATACAATGTGGTCTTTGTGATTACAGAGTTATTATACTGATTTTTAATTCAGTACTCAATGTAGGCAATATTTTGAAAATATGTTTGGGTTTTTTGTTTTTTGCTTGTTTATTTTTTTCTTAAAACACTATGATGGTTTTGGAGTTGACATCACTACATTGCTTACTACTATGTTATCGTTAGAATGCATCATTAATACACCATCTCAAAATGCTTCTCCACAGATATTCCGATAAACAAAAGTAAAGTAAGGTATTATAGCCATCCAGATAAAGTACTAGCTTAGCCAAATATCAGATGCTTTGTAAGGCTTTTTTTAGCCCCACTCAAGGATGTTAGTGTCTTCTAGGAAACAATATACTCTATACCTAGCCCTAAAGGTTTTAAGTTTTATGCTTGACAACTTGTGATAACTTATAGTTCAAGGACACCTCAGTTAAAGCATCTTCTTATTTTAAATACAGATACACCAGAAGGAGAATAAACCCTCTTGAACAACAGATGGTATGAAGGACAGAGGATTAGGGTGAAAAGAAAATAAAGAAAAAAAAGCCTTTCTGTATACTTGGTAGAAATGCGTAACAGCAGAATAATGGCTCTGGATTAGCAACAATGGTACAGTTGCCAAGTATAATAATTATAAAGAGAATAGGGATATTATTGGGAAAACCTATCAGCTGTAAATCAATTCACACATGCAACAGTTGTTCTGCACTGCTCCAGCATGAAATGGACAAGGGACCTTGCTTAAAATTAAAAACATCAAAACACATTGAAACAAGTTCTGGTTTCAGGGTCTTCTGGGTTTTGTTTTGGGTTTTTTTATAATTGAGATAAACATTATTTATAATTAAACAGGCATGGTAAAAAAACCCCCAGCTTTGCCATATAAGTTAAAAGAAGTTAAACAGTTGCTTCACATCTTAACACAGGAAACTATTTAAATGAACAACAAAGCTACTCAGAGTCTGTAGGAGGAACTGTGTACAAATTTGAATTATTTACTGTTTATATTCACTGCTATTACTTTACTCAGGGAAGACTTCACAGTCATACCAAGTCAAGACTATAATTCAGCAAAATATTTAAGCACACCCTTTACTTTAAGCATTCATGCAACCTTTAATCCAGTAACAGTTGTAATAGGGAAAAAGAATTCTCTATGATATGCTAAATGCTTTACTAAATAAAATGAGTTTAATACATAAAACTACTAATAAGTAAGTCATCTCAGTTACAGTGCATCTTATTATTTTGGATAAAATACTTTTGCTATTTTTTTTGAATTTGATGAGGAATTTGTCGGCTACCTCTAAATATTCCATCCAGAACGTAGTACAATATTGTCTGTGCACATCATACATAAACTCAGAGCCCATTCTGTCACATGAAAGTTCTCATGGATAGAACAGTTGCCTAATCTATCCTAGAGCAGTATTTCACCACAAAACTGAAGTCCCATGGTGGGGAGACTGACTGTATTTCTTAGCAAGGGTAGACACAGAAATAGAAATTCAAAATTAATGCAGTCACATGTCAACTTCACAAAAGAAGTGTAAAAGTGGAAATAAAGATCATCAGCTGAATAAAAGCATTAAGGTCTTCTTCCACATTCTTGGCACCTAAACCTCTACACAGTAACCTTTTATGCTCCATGATACAAGAGTAAGAGAGCAACTGCTCTGTTTAAAGCAATGTGCACTATTTCCTATAAAATTTCTGAATTCCCCTAATGCATGCCTGTATATATGTTTCCCATCTTACCCTGCAGCTATGAACTGCATATTAGTTCAATTAGTAAGTATAACAGGTTATCAATTTAAACTGCCACCACATTCTGCTTTTTGATGAAGTGCATTTCCATTTGAATATAAATGAAATCATTTTATTCCTTACTTTTCTTTATCCTCAGAGACAAAGGATGCAACACATCTACTAAGATACTGGTTACATTATCTTGAACAGAGAGGTGGTTTAATGAATGCACTAAACAGTGAAAATCTCAGCTTCTACTGGAAAATCTACACTTGATGGAATTCTCATCTTGTTTGCAAATTTTGCATTTTCAGACCTTTAGAAGACATGTAAGCGAGCAACTTTTACCTAAAATTAGTTAAGAGTCAAATCAGATACCCGTACAGACTAGTCCTTGGGGAAAAAAGTAAGTTGCTGTAACAAATCACTTTCTCCTTTTATACCAGAAAAGAAAATGCTTACTTTGAACAAATGTTTTGTTTTGTTTGGCTTGGGGTTTGGGTTTTGTTTTTTTTTTTTTTTGGTGATTCTACATGTTAGTATCAATTTTCTGTAAAAAATATGAAAGCTTTAATTCAAGAAATGTATGAAGGAATTTTCTTTGCTGATTTTTTATGAAGAGAGAAAATTAACACTGCACATGCCTTTCATGAAAGTAGTTGTCTTCATATCAAATGGGACTAACCAAGTAGTAAAAAACGTGTTTGTGTGTATATCTGTTACAGTTTTTCACATAGCTAATAAGAACATTTTACTAACTGTGTGAGTAGTGAAACAATGGGATAGGCAATCCAGGGAGCTGTAGAATCCATGAATAATCAAGAAAGTAATGACAGCATGCCTCAGATGTATGATCGATACAACTTTGACTATCTGTTGAGGTTGATCACAATCTTAAATTTCTTTGAACTCTGTGAGAAATAAGAGAAGAACTGGAGACAAATTGCTGGAATTACATTTTTCCTCAGAGTCAATAAAACATGTATCAGAAACTGAAATTTACCACAAGTCTATTCCACTTTCCCCAAACTTCTCAGAATATCCCATTAGTTGTACAACTTCACAGGCCCAATTTATAGGCATGAAACTGAACTGATTTTACATCAATGGAAACAGAATCAAAAATACGTTTTTTTTCCCCCTACTCTGCCTAGTAACAGCCATTGCAGTAAGATTTACAACAATTTAAACTGTTTATTACATAACTCATACCTCTGTCAAGGTCTGAGGCAGTATTAGGAAAGGCTTTTCCTTAGCATTACAGACACAGCTATAGTCAAACCTTATGCAACTGGCAAAAATGAAAAACCCTGTCAAGGAAATCCTGAGCAATACATTTGCAAGGAAAAATAAATAATTTCTTTCTAAATATATAGCAAAAATTATTTATTATTGTTTCAATGTCAATCTACTACTGAACACAAACAATCCAAAACTCACTCATTTTCTGGTAGAAAGCATTAAAATTTCTACTGTTTTATTAACCTTGAGATGACAGAAGCATATACAGGTATTTCTTTCAAAGACCGTGTAGTCCTCAGTAAGTGGGATAGATATGTTATTGTCCTTTCTGTATTGCTGCTACAGTAGCATGACGGTCAGCAGGAGAAATATGAACTAAACTGTTTCTCTCTTCAGGAATGGCTTTATAGAAGAACAACAGGTTTGGAGAAAAAGGGAGAAAAACATACAACTTTAATATTTGTTATTTGACTGCTGGCTCACATCCAGAATGGAATGTTTGTTTTCCCAACAAACCACAAACCAAACCACAGGAACATAAAAAAAAACTCCAAAGAAACCACAAAAACAGAGAGAAGAATATGCTCCTTAAAAAAATTAAAAGGGTATATTCATACTGTACTGTAGTTGGATCTTTAGAATAATGTTTGCTTATCATTCACATGAGAGAAAAATGAAAGTAAACTGTTTCTAACACAGAAATGAGATCTATACTTAGAGTGGTGATGCATTTCCCCACCCTCAAGAAAAAAAAAATCCCATACTGTGTAGGAGGTAAATAAAGGAAAAGCATTTACTGGAGAGAAGAGCAGATGAGAGGGACAAACGGGAACCTCTGAAATGTTCTTATTTTACATATGTTTGAGAGGCATTTCTATACAAAGAAACAGAAACTGCTAGCAAAAGACACATGGTGAGTCAGGGCAGCTAAAAGATGATTAGAGCAGTAGTGTGATGAGCAGAGGAACAAAGCAGCATGGGTAGCAGAGCAAGAAAAAACATCAGGCAGGGTGGCAGAAGCACTCGGTCGCAGCACTGAAGCTCTGACAACATGGCCTGGGTCTTGCTGCCTCACAGAACTCCATAGTTCCCGAAAGTAATGAAGGATTTTGTTAGCGGGGAAAAATCAACTTGCCTATCCAAAGAGGACTGCAAAGTTATTATTGTTATACCTACTAATTCCTTAAGTATAACACATTCTGTTACACTTAAGGAATTAGCTGTTATATGTTGTTTGTTTATCTTTAATAAAATATTGTTTGCCAGGTCAATTATTTTCAAGAACTAAAAATAAGCTCAGTGCCCTCAAGATTAATTCCTGTAGATATCTAGGCATTGTATTAGATATCACTTCAAATTTCAACCTGGCCCTTGCTGTTGGCAGTTGTGTTCTAGCAAAAAAGGTGCACTGTGCAGGTAACGGTTGGAACAATCCAACTCTGCTTTTATCTCTCATTAAATCACTCACTTAATTTTGGTCATTTTATATCAAGACACTGTGTTTTACATCTTAAATACATGCATCTTCTCAATCAGTAATAAATTCCTAAATCATATAGCCCATGCTTTATAGAAAATAAGAGTAATGTATCACTCACATTTTTCATACATTTGAAATATTAAAAATACAGCCTCTGAATTTCCAACATATGCATCATGAAGTAGAAATATATTGTGCGGAGAAAAGTGATTGCTTTAAAATACATGATGAGGTTAATCAGTGGCATCGTTGTGTTTCAGCAGAAGAAAGCCTGCATATGGTTCTGAAAAGTAAGTTGTCTGAAGGCTTGAACAAATGCTTCACAAAAATAAGTAATGTTTCTAAACAATCTATAGCTTTTATCACTTGCTGCAAGTACTACCATGGCTTGCCATGCAGAAAGACTCATTCTACCCCCCTTCCCACTTTAATAAGTCTAGAAAAAAAAGGAAGAAAAAAAAGACCATACTGTTTGGTATGTCCAGTGTATTTAGAATGCAGCAGTGTACAATGCAAGATAAGCAGCAACACATGCTGTTTTGATATGAGTTGCTCTATCATTACAGCAGAGCACCAATATCCTCAGTAGTGTTCTGCAGGCTGAGCTGAATCTAATCATAACTGTAGCCAGGGGATGCACAGTACATCTTCTATTTAGTCTAACTACTTATCACCAAATGCCACAGCCACCAGAATGCTTTTTTCATTTAACATTAGAACAGGCTGGCTGTAGATCATTAATCAGAGACAAACGCTGAACGAGCAAGCATGTGGGCAACAGAACACAACCATAAAAAAGGCTTCATAGTTTGGTTTAGTAACTGAATGACCTGCTAGGATAAAAAAAAAAAAAGACTTGGAACAAGATTACCTGAAAAAAATAATAAAATCTAATACTGTTAAGGTGTTTGTTTCAGCGCTTAAATAAGTTAATTCACATAAACTGCATCAAGAATGGCATTCTAATAGTCTCTAGAACCAGTGGGCCCTCTCTAATTAATGCATGTGTCCAAGCTGATCTCTTGAAAGAGCTCACAGTGTTACTAACATGGTATACACAGGAACAAAATAGCTCCACAAAGTTTATGTAAAACTACAGCTGCATAGGTACAGTTTTAGAAAGCCCAGAAATACAAAATAATGGGGTTCTAAGAGCTGTAAGAACACAATGCTTTCCCCTCCCCTTCTCCTTTTTTTTTTTTTCCTTCATCCTAAGATGCAATATAACCATGGACCAATTACTGCATACCATCACAGGGAAACAAAGAGGATGTTCATGGAACCAGCCTATTAAAAACAGCTGTTTAATCTTTTTTTTTTTTTTTTAATTATTCAACCTAAACTAGGTCTAGAAGCTGGCTTTGTGGCTGTTGTACAACAAAGATGGAATAACCTGTAAAAATCAATTTAGCTATGTATGATTCAATATTATGCAACAGCACAGTCACTCTTGCACTGGAAGCACTGCTTCATGATGTGCATCCTACAGAGAAAGAATACATGAGCTGTCACAGCTCCCAACAAATTTAGATTTAGCTTGTAAGACCCCTAACAGAAGAAAAAAAAAAAAATCTATTCTTACATATAAAGATAGTAAATATTCACAGTTAAAGTCTCAGACAGACCCAGGAACAAACTATGTCACAGATTCCCCACATGGTGATTCAGTGACAAGGCCATCCTTCTTACTCCTGTAAAGCTGAGAAGAGTGCCTATAAACAAGCGGAGTTTGCACTCCTAGTGCCAAGAAGGTAACTTTCACAGGTAGTATATATCTTTTTTGCATTCTCAGGTCCATTCTGATCTATATACTATATAATGTAGCGCTCTATTTCTGAGATGATAATGAGTTTAATATGAAACTGGAGCTGAGCATGCAAATAATGATCTGATTTAATAAAAATGCAGCCACTCTCACCTCCACACATTCACACATACTATTATTATCCTCGAGACAAACAATATAAGCCTAGGGAACTGTAGTGACATTACAAGATACAGCAAAGTGCAGTAATGACAGATGAACAACTGAAACCCTGGTTATGTCATGTTCTTGAAAATGGTCTACCTAAGTCCTTCTGCTTTAATTAAAATATAATACATTTTTTTCTACCTCACCCAAAGCAGCACTTTGACCTTCAAAACCCTTCTCCTTTTTTATGTTTTCATTTGGAAAATCAGACACACTACTCTTCTGAAAACTTTTTCAATGCTGCATATGCTCACTGCTACCATGCAAAAAGGCAGTTTTTTAAAAATTGCTCAGAGAACTTGCCAGTTGCCTCTAGAAAAAAAACAAGTCCAGACTGGAGCATCTCCCATATGAAGACAGGCTGAGAAAGTTGGGACTGTTCAGTCTGCAGAAGAGAAGACTGTGTGGAGACCTCATAGCAGCCTTCCAGTATCTGAAGGGGAGGGACTCTTCATTAGGGACTGTAGTGACAGGACAAGGGGTAATGGATTCAAACTTAAACAGGGAAGGTTTAGATCGGATATAAGGAAGAAGTTCTTTCCTGTTAGGGTGGTGAGGCACTGGAATGGGTTGCCTAAGGAAGTTGTGAGTGCTCCATCCCTGGCGGTGTTCAAGGTCAGGTTGGACGAAGCCTTGGGTGGCATGGTTTATTGTGAGGTGTCCCTGCTTATGGCAGGGGGTTTGGAACTGGATGATCTTAAGGTCCTTTCAAACCCTAACTATTCTATGATTCTATGATCTGCACAGTGTATCCCTGCACCATTTCAAAAAACCCTCCTGTTCTTTTGGTATTTATCTGTGTTTTAACAAAAGGACTCATGAGTGTTGAATCCTAGATTTAATAGTCTTGGTTTCTAGTGTTTAGCTGGGAATTAATTCATCTGGATGTTGTCTGACAACTCCTGTAATCACTGAGATTTTTAAGTATTAGTCTTTTTTTCCTTTTTTTTTTCTTCTTTAATTCAATTTTGTATACTTAAAGAGAAACAGTTTAAAGTATCACATGGTTAACAGAATGTTAACATAATTTTGGCTTAGTTCAGGAGTGAAAAGAGTGATGTTTGCAAGCTGTGTGGGACGAGGGGCTGTATACAGGACAGAGCTGTCATTAAGGTGGCAGTGCCAGCAGTGCCTTACTGCAGTGCTCTGTTGGAAACGCAGCACATTCCAAGAGAAATTCTTGTTTGGCAGGTTCAAGTTCAACTTTTGAATAACGGGAGCCAAATCAAGTACAGGACTCTTGTCAATCTGCACCAAAGAGTTTGATAGTTTTGAGGAGGTGGGAAAGGAGGAAGGATGGTATTATATTTCTGTACCAATACTGTCCTAGTGGAAATAGTTGTCCTGACTGTTTCAGTGGAAGTTTAAGTCTGTCCTATAGCTAAGGACTGTACTGAAGATAGATAGAAAGTGTGTTTTGCAAACAGGAAGTCAGCTGTCAGGAACATGGCTTTGGTGAGAAAGTGCCGACTGAATAACCTGTCAATGGCCATGGGCCAGCTCCTGGGGAAACACAGAGGGAGTGTGTGTCTTGTGCCCTTTCCATTACACTGTACCAGCTGGTTGAGGTGACCTGGAGGGGTGGTGTTGGGGGATATTAATCCATAGAGGGTCTCCAGCCATGCAAAACTGTTAGAAGGCAGGATCCATACCTGATGCTATCCATGCAGCTGTTTAGGCTATGTGTGATGGTGTGCCAGGCATGGGAAACGTCTGAAGTTAAGCACACACAAACCAACCAAGGTCATTTAAATCGGGTATGAAATATCAAAACTAACTTGAATAATCAGCAAGTGGTGGATTGCATTCTGCAAGCACTTGGTGATACATAAAACCCATTTCAAATAAAACAAACTGTTTTTTTCTAGGATTCAAGAGCTTGAGTTAGTTTGTAAGTGCACTTCTGTTGAAAGGCAATAATTATTTGCATAAAAGTATTTCATTAAATGAACAGTGTATCAAGTGGGTTAAATTTGCAGTGGTTCTTGACACTTTTTACAGGTTTCTCCTTTTTTAAGGTTAACTGCAATGACTATTTTGCATAGCTGTTGACATGCTGTATCTGCACATCTTTTTAAACAGAACCTTTTTCTCTGAAATTACTCAACATTGTATATTATTTCTTTAACTTTGCTTTATTGCTTGGAGTCATCCCGGCACTATAGCGTAATTTTAAAATTGTCTTAACTGGACCCTTGGGATTTTCTTTTCTGTGATTCTACATCAGTGTTTAAGAGCTCATTGCTGGTGTGGCCCTCACCTGCCAGAGAGCGGTGATTTGATCACTGATAGCAGAATAACATGCTTTAATTTGAAGATGTAAATGCAGTTAGGGGGGAATAATGAGTCAGTTCCTTGCCTGTGTAGATGGTAGCAGCACCATTGACTTCAACAGACCTGTGCTGTTATACCTCAAGTAAGAATTTGACTCAAAGCCTGACTAATGAACTCCAATTTAACTCTTGTGACTCAGAAATATGACTTTTTTTTTTTTCTTCTTACTCTAGTGTAAAGGGTGAGGTGTATTTAAACACTTTTAATTAACCTGCCTAAATTTGATCGTCTAACTAGTAGGTTTTCCCATTCATTTAGGGATGAGGCAGATTCGTTGTGTGCTCTAATTAAGAACTAAACTTCAGGCTGTGTGCCCATTTGAAATTTGTGGTGCTTGGATTAGAAGGGGAGTGAAAATGAATGCCGTCTGAGCACTTAACTAAAATGAACTTGGCCAGGAAGAAAACAAGCATTGCTGGTCATTACTCCAAGATAACAATAAATTAGGGACTATGCTTTTATTTCACGTGTTTTGCAGTGGTCCTGTTGTGAGGGTTTGCACACCTGGTGTGTTACTCCTCTTTCAAATTTACTACTCATTTGATTTCCTTCTTTCTCCTGGTTCTCCCTGTCAGAACTGAAACTGTGGGAAGGCTGAGTTTAAGGTTATTTCTTTCAAGAGAGCTCTGATTCATCCCCCCTCCGCCTCCAGCTTATATAAAGTATTTACAACATAATTGTGATCCTCTCCCTTGTCCCTCCGCCTTTGTTTTCCTTCCCTGCTCTCCCCAGTCCCCTGTGCCTGCAGCTCAGGGTCTCCTTGTCTCCTTTGCTGAATTTTCCACCTGCTTCCACACCCTTGTTATGTGTTTTACCAGTTTCACTGCTTCTGTGCCAGTTGAATCATGGGGAAATTCTCTCTTACTTCTCTCCCTAGGGCAACTTTGCTTTCCCTTTGACTCAGTTTGAACTACAGTTGTCTCTGTTACTCCTCCTGCCCTCAAAAAAATCATCACCTCCTCTGTGACCTGAAGTGACATTACAAATGCTGTCTCTGTCTCACTTCTGATTGTTCTTGGGTAATTTCTTTGTTTCTGTGTGCTCTGACCTTGTTACAGCTACTCTTCTTCCTTCTGTCCATCCTCTTCTCTCCAGGATGCTCTGGAAGTACTGGGAGGGATATTTAGGGCGTCAGAAATCAGGCACATGAGCAAATCTTCATGATATGGTTCCTTTATGAGCCAATCACAGAATGGTTAGGGTGAAAGGATTTTAAGATCATCTAGGTCCAACTCACCTGTCATGGGCCATCCTGATAGGAAAAAATGTGCTGTCTCTGGCCTTTACAGTCGTTATTTCTTGTGCTTGCCTTCTTGTTACATAAAACTGATCTTAGTTTTTACTTTTAGAGTCACTTTTGCTCTGGATACTTGTTTACTGTGCAACAGTGGGGATGATTTTTCTATTGTTATTTCTCTCGGTTGGTGAGATTGATCTTCTTTTACTGAAATCTGTTGTACTGAGGGCTTTGCAGAGAATAGATTTTTTTTCAATTTGCTAGTACTAAGAATTAGAATGAGTTTTAAAATACATAGTGAAAAATCATTTACACTTCTTGTTCTCCATATTGTCAATGATTTTTAGAGCTTTTCGGACATCTATCCTGTTTTTTTCCTCAGTCATCATCTTCCCAAGCTGGAGTACACTGGTCTATTTAATCTTGCCTCATAAGAGGGCAGATTATGGATTTGTGGTCATCTGTTCCCTGTGCTACTAAAGTGTATGAAATTAGGAAGGACCAAAATTTCATGCATCCCTCAAAATGTAGATGCACCTTGACTTACACAGCAGCACAGTAATGCTTTTTTATTACCTTTCTAATAATTCTTGGCATTTTGGCTGTGTTCTTGGATAGCTGCTGAACACTGTCTCTAGTACATACTTTACTTTCTCTTAGCACATACAATTTGCAATTTTGGCCAGTAACTGAAGGGAATATGTCAGTGCACTGACAATTGCAAGTAGGCAAAAACACAAACCATGGAATTTGGGTAAAATACTGTGATTAACAGCCTGGTGTAACTTAGTTTAAGTGTGTGCATCAGCTTAGGAATTAGGAATTGCTGTGATAGGAATTTTTAAAAGACTGATGTATCAGGCCAGTTATAAACTTTAAAACTCAACTGTACTAAGCTAGGCAATCATTAACATCATACCTCCTGCTAATATTGTTTTACATTATTAATGTTTGTCACTGCATATTCAAAGCAGTCAATCCTTAAAACTTGCATTCTGTGTAAGTTGTGAATATGAAATAGCACAGAGCTGATGCAGTGAGAGATGCTAAATGCTGGTAAGACAAACATTGTGAGCCAAAACAGCCTGAGGTTTTCCCACCTTCCTGTTCTGGTCTTTGACTTTTCACAGCAGGTCTGGAGGTATTTTTGTTTTCCCACTCTGAATCATAACAAGGTGCTTGTCAGAGGACGGGGACCTTCTGTGAGGAGATGGAGAGCTCAGAAGAGCACTCAGGAATTCAGATATAGTTGATCTTTAGATCTTTAGATCTTTGTGACCTCACCATGCTCTTAGCTGTGGGTAGAAAGATTAACCTTTGCTTTAGTGTCCGGTGGGTCCTTACAGAGCTCTGCTCTTTTAATGGTAGATCAGATGAATCAATGCACCCAAAAACATAGAGGAAAGTTCTTTGAGTTGGGAACAGCAAATATCAACTCATCAGTCATTTAAGGCCAGCAAGCACTAGCTATGTGGTTCAAGCAGGCCAATATTGACTTTATGTGTGATAATGGCTGCCAACTCTGAAAAACTAAAGTTTTAGAAAATTTCATATTTGTGAGCTCTAACAACACTAAAAAAACCCCAACCAACCAACCAAAAACAAACAAAAAAAAAACCCTACCCCAAAACCCCCACCAAACCTTTGAACTACTGGTACATTGCTATTGTCAAAAGAATTTTGTTTGAGGTTAAGGACCAAAAGAAGAAACACATACCATGACTGATCTTCAGTTACTATAACTTGTAGTTTTTAATTTCAAGCCAGCGGAGCTGTAAAGGTTTATCCTGCTCAGAAACTCCTTAGTGTTTAGAAGTACATCAACACAATTAGGTTCTGTAAATATGGCATTTCAGCAGCCAGGAATAAAAACACTTTAAGTTGTTTCTATGTACTAAACAAGTGAAATATTTTTGGTGGGAATTCTGCATGCGATAAGCACATTACAATACAAACTGTATTTAGGCACTTTAGGCATCAAATTCAAATATTTTGGCTATGTTTCTTAACATACTCATATATATGTCTATTGAAGATATGTATTTCTCTTTCTCATTAAATTCAGTTGCATCAGTCTAGCTGCAGCATTTTACCCAAATTACACGGTTTGCATTTTGCAAGCTTAAAACTGTCAGAATATATTTGTAAACAGCATATCCAGACATAAGCAGAAATAGATGTTTTCAAGGAAAGATGGAAAGCTGTGTTATAAATTCTTACCAGAACACCGGAACTGCTGTATGCAGAATTTTACATATGCCCTTGAGGAATGAAGCTTTCAATGTTTTTAAAAAAATAAATAATAATTGAAGAGGGGAAGCAACAGAAAGTGGCAGCAGCTTGTCAACAATACTTAACAAAGTACTTAACAAGATTTTCACGAATTTTGTATCTGGAAAAATACTTTTTTTACATTCAAAATAGAAACTATTCAAAAAAGTGAGTTTAAAGCATCAGCTAATGGATGATGGCATCTGGCAATACTGTCAGACTCTCAAGGAAGAGAATAAAGTTTCTGTGACTTCAAACAAGATGTTTAGCTCAAAACAGTTCCTAAGAAAAAAAATATTTTGAAATTTCTACTTCCTACAACATCAACCTGGAGTTTTCCGCAAAGGGAAAAAAATAATCAGCTTCTTGGAAACCATGTTGAAAATTCACAATGAGATTAAATTATTATGCTTCTTTATTTAGATTTTTTTTTTTTATCTCTGTTTCATTATAAAGCTTATGAAGCCATTATTGGTATGGTTATGCAGCCTTTTACAAACTCCCTTAATACTTTCATATTTGTATTGAGAGTTTTGACTTGTATATAGAACTCATCTGTAGCTTGTTCTGATCATACTGTAAATTTTGTTGTTGGCTTCAGAATTGTTATGGGGAAGGAGAATTATCTGTTTTCAGCAAGTATTGTTCTGATTTTCTACATTGGTTTTCCTTTAGTCACACAACACAAGCTGCATAGCATCTGTATGTGCAAATCACAAATGTCTGCAAAACTGGTAATGTGGAAGTTCACCTGAAAATTAGATGCACACATTTTCTATTTGTGGTACCAGCAAGCCATTAGAACTGTGTCATAATTTCATTGCGAAGTTGGGATGGCTCATCACTACAAAGAACTGATTTTTTTTGAAGTAAGGGAATTGAAATAAAATCATATTATACAAAACCACATAAAGTGCTTTATCTAGAGCTTCAGACTTTCTTCTCTAAAAAGGGAGCTTATCACCTGGAAATGACAGCTAAAAAAACCACCTAGTCTTATCACATCATTAAGTAATTGCAATCTACTAATGCTATTCAGTAAGAAAAAGACATGTGACTGATTTTTATGAGGAAAGATAGTGGAATGCTAGCACAAACCCAGACATTGCTGGTAGTACTGTGCTCTGGGTCCCCCTCTTCCCAACTGATTCATGTAAACACGTGTGAAGAGAGACTTCTTTGGTAACCAGAGGAGGGGAGATGGAGCACGCAGGAGCAGGTTAAAAGATCCTCTTGTGTTTTGATATTCAGGAAAACAATAAAACCAAGCACAAACCCCTCACCAAAACAAACTGAAAAGAAACCCCAAACCAAACCACAAACCACCTTCAAACATCCAGTGTAACTGGGGCAGGAAAGAGCCCTAAATATTCAAAACTGGTCAGAAACACATCAAGTTGAAAATGTGAAGGATGCCCTTAAATGTAAAAATCATGCAGAAATAGGGGTAAAGAATCCTTGAAGACTATCTTTGACCAGTTTATGAAGTACATAAACAGTTTTGAGGTAGTTGACAGCTGGAGTCAGTGTCTTGGGGGTTCCCTTGCCGTTTCTACACTACAAAGTACTAAATTATATTGAAGGCACACTTAAAACATACTCCCAAAAGTAGAGATGCCTCAGAAATGCTCAAGGCCTAATCTGTTTAATGTTAAAGATTTAGCTGAAGAACATAATTAAAAAGACAAACAAGAGTTTTGTTTTTAAAGGACTTCCTAAATTGGTATTTCAGAGCTTGTAATATGCTGGATTGTATGATAATATACTTCTAACGCCATAGTTCTGTGAAAGTTCAGGGTGTCAGCCCCTCACATGGTTATACTTTCTTTCATTTCTGATTTGATTTGATTTAATTATGTCAGGTTTCTTTGAAACTGCCAAGTTATTCTGTGTGATAATACAGGTCTCTTATGCATAGGGGTTGCAGACTTTGCATAAAAATTCAGAAAGGGAATTTTAATAAGCAGATTTACTATGCATGCCAGGAACAATAATTTACATCCTAATACCAACCAACCATGTTTCAGGACACAATTAGTGAATTAGATGTCAGCACTTACATATTTCAGTGGTGGTTATACACTTTCTAAGAAATTTTCTAAGCTCTTATGAGCTATTTAGATACCCAATTATTATAGGAAGTCTGCCTTCTGATTTTTAAATCTATTTGGTGTCTCTGAAAAAGTCAGAAATCCAGAGGGCGGCTTACTAGCTGTATAAACCACAAATTCATTTCTAAGAAATAGTCTAATTTGGTTTTATGGGAAAAGATTCAACTGGGGTTCTGTTTTCTGAAGCTCACAGTGTCATTCTGAGAGAAATATCTCGTTAAATTATTTACATCTGTATTATACAAAAGGTTACCTAGTACAAGTTTCAGGTCTCTTATGAGGTGCCGAGAAAGCCTCCAAGGCAGGGTATTTCTGTTTTGTGTGGAAGGGGGAACCAATTACAGTTGCTGTGCTACAACTTGGGCAGCAGCTGCTGAAGCTTCATGAAGGTGTGGGCATTGCCCTGCAGGTGAGGTTTGGGCTCCTGAGAGGCCATGGGTAACTGCCAGGGTACTTCTTGCAATAGCAGCAGGCACTGCTGCATCTCTGATACTTTAGTGAGGGCTACCCTTCATCTTGCAACTCAAGCAGAGGCCTGCTTTATCCTAAACATACATGTATGCTATAATAGTTGAAGCACTTTTGTACCTAGTAAAACAATATTGTCATTTGCTAATAGCCTTAAGCTCGCTATGTGTCCTGTGATCAGGCATGCTAACTGCGGGACCTGGTCCTGGCCTCTCATTACCAACTAATTACAAGGACTTTCCAGGTGCTGCAATGATGTTGTATGGCCTAAGGATAGAAATAACAGCAAAGGCCTTGAAAGCATGGGCACAGAGTGCAAGCAGGGGCACCACAGCCACCATGCCCTGCTAATGGACAATGAAAATAGCAGCCTGGAGATCTGGGAAAAGTCTGGTTTTCAGAAACTTATCCAAGCAGCAGGATGAGGCACCTGCAGTGGCCGACATCTGTGTTGCACCTTACTGACAGCTCATTTTCTGCAAGTTGTGGTTGGTGAATTTCTGTGTACATCAAGCCATGGATTGCAGAGCAGCAGATTGCTGAGTACCTCCACCTGTTAGAGCAACCTACACTATTGGAGGCTGTAGTAGATACACTAGTATACTGGTGTGGTGAACCATAAGAAATATGTAACTAAGTAACAGCACATTCAAAATGCAATATACAGGTGAGTAGTAGGATTGACTTTTAAGTTCTGCAACATGCTTTGTTCTGGTCAAATTGTATCAACTGCAGTGTGGAGCCTTCCACCTGTGCAGCATGAGCTCAGATTGAGTACTGCTCATCGCTTGCTTGGAGGTGTCAGATCCAGTCCAGTTTCCAACACACCTTGTTTGTGTAGGGAGAATTGCAGTCCTGGAGGTGGAGATGCTCAAAATTGGTAAAAATTAGTCAACAACTTTTTTTTTTTTGAACATCGTTTGTTCTATTTTCAATCATTTCCCTGTCCTAGATTATAGAAGAGATAGAGGCTTATTTTTCAGCATGACTGAGAACCAGTTCATATTACTTTAGGGAGTCTGACTAATAACTCACAAGCGAGAAGCTGGAGTGATCTGAAAGATTCACGAAAAGAGAGTACTTTTTCTTTATGAGTTACTGAATATAAAAGACTGATTATGTCTTTTGTTTTTGTAGGGGACAGAACTCATCATCACAACACTACCAACACCATCAATCTAATCAACCCGACGATTTAAAAATATTCTGTCATAGCTTGTGGCGCATAGTTGTTCAGCTCCTTTCTCTAGAGTGCAATAATCTGATGTAATATTGAAACTGCCACTAAGAATCCTTAATGTATAATTTATCCTTGCAATTAAAAAGCATTTTTAACCAAATGTCACAACACAGTGACAAGTAAATTAGGCTGAGATTTACATTACAGTGCTTTGCAGCTTGATTTAGTGTCACTCTGGAGGAACTGACAAACAGCCCCAGTGGAGTAAGACAGTGCTTTCAGTAAAGAATGAATTCATTTCTCATGTGTTAGCAAGGATTGAAAGATAGTTGGTGCCTGGTACTGAAACAATGATTCATTTTTTTTGTTTGTTTTCTAAAATGTTAAGCAATACAACAGCAAAACTTTTGAGACATAAAGGTGCTGTGATTGATAACTCAGTGCTTTTATAAATTAGATCTTAGTTTAATACCTTAAGGCTTTTCTTTCTTGTTGTAGTAAGAAAGGAAGATGAATCTGGTTATTTTATATTTTCCTTAGTTATGGTCTAAAATTGGTAGCTCTACAATATCAGAATATGAAAACCATGAAGAAGTCAGGTTAAATACTGCTAGCTGAAACTCACCAAACGTAAACTGGGTGAAACACTTTTGCCATTAAGTTTAGAAAAAATGCAGTCCTTTAAATAAAAATAAAATAACAATTTAAAATATTCACTGCATTAGTATTTTGAGATATCATTCACTATTGGTTTTGGATGCTTTAATTTTTTCTTGTCTTACCTTCTTTCCAACAAATACGATAACATTATAGGAAAAAAGTGTGAAGCTATAATGTTGGTGATATTTTTGTTGAGGGGAAAAGGAGAAAAAATATCTCATACAATAAGCTAAATGAGTCATTCATTCTCCTCATTAGCTATAGTTAGCTGTTTCTAAGGAAACTATACCAACAGTGATGGAATGAGATTTACCGATTCCTTCTATCTGTACTTGCTGTGCTCCGGTAAGTGAAAGTAGCCGAATGAAGCTGCTGGTCTCCTGGCAATGTGAGAAGTGTTTGTTTTGGTCCATGGGATGACATGGTAGTTGCAGTCAGTAGAGGTGGTTAAGCAAAGACCATTCCTGCAGTAGGAAGGAAATTCCTTTATTGTGAGATATTCATATAATTCAATCCTTAAATCATCTGGAGTTAAGGATTTAGTTTTTCTCTCTCATGTGAAGGGGGGGGGGGGAAGGGGGAGGAAAGAAAAAAGAATAAATTGGGGGGTGAGGGGTGGAGTTCAATTATTGATTAATTATCTATATTTATGGAGGCATTGTTCATCAGTCAGTCAGTTGCTGGATGTGCAAGATCTTCATGAAAGCATCTGTGCAAATGGATGACATTCAATATGCCGTTCACTGACTAACAGCTCAGTTCCTCTTAGCTGTTTAGCTGCCTGAAGCTAAAGGACAAAGCAAGGAGAAAAATAGTTATGGCTGCACTCTAACTTTTTATGCTGTTTTGTTAAAACACAAGCTTTCACAGTTCTTAAAGTCAGCAAAGCATCTTGTTTTGCAAGTATTTCTGTTTGGAAATGTAGCTGAAGAATATATTCTGATTTAACTGGGTCTTATTTTTTTCAATTCTTCACTGCAAGTAAATTGTCATTTGGAAGAAGCTGGTATTGTAGAGTGTATGTGTATGTTAAGCGTGTGTGTGGCACCTTGAAGTGGGTTTAGCAGTAGTCTTTTATACAAGGGAGTATGCCTTACTGTAGAAAATAATAGCATTGTTATGATTACATATAAACAGCTCTTATGTAAGAAGGTATGACTCCAGCAAGTTTTGATGGTTTGCCAAATACAAAACCCCCAGACCTTCTGAAGTGTATAGTGTCAGTGAATTTGCAGTGTAATTTTCTCTGTAACCAAAATGTTGCATAACAGAATTTTGAAAGTCGTGTCCTGATTGACATTATTGGAGGAGGTACTGAGAAGTGTGTGGGTAGAAACTTTTTTAAGATGGCGTACAATGAGATTTGTGCCTTTATGTCATCTTGGCTTATGTCTGCTATGTGAATTACATTCTGCCATATTTAGACGAGTTTCTCAGAAACAAGAGAGGGTATGTATTTTGGTCGCTTGTTTTTCTGCAGGTAACTTTGTTTTCACTTCTTGAAGAGCCAGGAAAATACCCTGTGGTACAGGTAGTTTACTCCCCAGCTCCTTTAGATCCTCTTCAAGAAAGACAAAAAAAAAAAACCTGACAAAAAAAAACTGACAAAAGATCAATCAGATCCAAACAGTTGCAGACAAGTTAAAAAGGATGGCTCTAATTCTGCACTCTAAACACCTTAACTGCCTTTCACAGTAAATTATCACAGTGGATATTCATAGACAAATACAGATATCAGCTGTAAAGCAGTATTAAGAGCTCTGCGGGGCATGCTGTGACCTGCTTACTCTGAAGTCACAAACTCTCAAAAGCCTGCAAGGGAAGAAGTGTTTTTCACAGTTTACAAAAGCTAGTTTTCCTACCATTTTTCAAAACAGAGACTGCTGTGTCAGTCACAAAGTGATTTGACATTACCATGACTTGGGCTCAAGTGCCAGTATTCGTTATACCAAATATAGATAATAAGCAGACAGGTCTAGTGCCCAGTGATATTTCCAAGAACTTCCTCTTCATGAGGAGTTACTCTGGTTTTTCTCATTCATCTATTGTAACCTTAGTATTTTAATAAAGTGTCCTCAAATATCCTGAAATAAATTGACTAATTTTGGAACAAATTACTTGTCTTTTTTTTTTTTTTTTTTTTTTTTCCCCAGGGAATATTAATTAATCTCCAAATATAAATTCTTAGCTGGAATTTTTTACATGAGGTCTTGTTAGACAAACATCTTGCACACCAGAAAAAGTGTGGCAGTAAGAAGGCAAGATTATCTTTTGGTAAAGCTCAGATGTAGCAGCTTTGTTTTCTGATTTCTCAGGCTGATTGCTTGGGTACTTTCCATAATGTTAGGTGTGCCTTGGTATCCTCTGCTCCAGAACACTGTAAGCCAGAAATGAAAATGTCGTAGAGTGAATTTTTCTTCTTGAGGAAATGTCTGTCTGCTCCTTCTCCTGCTGTCAGTGAAGTCAATAACAGGACTGACTTCAGAGCTGGAAGTTCAGTTATGTTTGGTCGGAAAAGACAAAATAGGGAGCAGAAAAGTGGTAAGACCAGAGCAAGAGGTGTTTATTATATCCTGATACGTCTGTGTTAGGAGAGCTATGCACTCACTCACAGTGAAGAAGGAAAACACTTCTGTGACCTGTAAAACAGGAGCAATCTCTGCACATTTTGTAACTCTTGGAAGTGTCTGTTTTTCAAAAGGTTTGGGGAGGGGGTGTTATTTTGTTTTCTCCTGCCTTTGAATTCTCATAGGATTCTTCTCTGTATGTTGATCATCTTTAATTCTGGCTGATCCGTTTAAAGTAATAGAGGTATAAATCCAGAAGTGTGGTGAGCTTTGTAAAGAGTTTCACACTGAAGAGCTGGGTGGACCAATGCCTGATCTTTCCCAGTTTTATTATGAGAAAGATAGATTTTGTATTAAGAAACTAGTAGATAAGTCCTCCTTTGAAATACTGTTGAAAGCACAGGAACCAAGTTTGATATTGCTGATTTTTCTAGATATGACTTGGAAGGTAGTAAGACCTTCAGATTTTCTGTGTTTAAATTAATAAAACAGGAATATTTGTATAGCCTTCTCCTTGGTAACTTGCACTCGCCTTGACTTATGTCCTCCTTTATTTCTGTCTGTGACATGTCAGCATTACAGAAAACCTCTGTCTGCCTAAAGTGATTGTATCATGCCATTGATTTATGCATGAAAAATGTCCATGTTATTGTGCAATGTAAGATAGATTATATAAGGGACATTACATGAACATATATTGTTTTCTCAAGGTACCTGATAATACCTTTATAGAGT
>JBCJKH010006533.1:12429-22664 GCA_039877255.1 Loriculus beryllinus | reverse complement strand
AGAGACCACTACCACAATTTTGTACGCATGCGAAGAGCTTTCTGGAAAATGATGTAATCCATATGTAGCCTCATGAACATGTATGTATGCCCAGGGCCTATATAAGGACGGCTTGTGTAGCAATACGGGGACACAAATTAGGAGGAGCTATACCCCGTGTCTCCCGGTGCTGCAACAAAGAATACCTGCTTGCAGCTTGAAAACTTTGTTGGCAAGTTTGTTTTGGGAGTTTTCTCCGAATCACTTGAAAAAGTGTAATAGTGAAGCAGACAAAGAGAGAAATAGGAACATCACAGATTATTTGCGTTACCTTGAAAGAAAAACTGAAAAGGAACATCGTGTAAGTAGGTGTAATTAGCATTTGTACTTATTTCTGAAAAACCTCTTATATTTCAGGTGCACAAACGAACAAACAAAGACCTTTGGATAAGAACATCTGTATGATCTTTAAGTCAGTATGATAGTTGGCAATCAGGCCAACTCATACCATCTCTCATAATGGCAGGCTTGGGTATCCTTGGGCCCGGGATCCAAGTGTGTCAGTTCTGAATTCTTGCCAACAATGGCTTTATCACAGGGAGCCTGATACAGAAACAGGCTGGCCTGGTTGTCATATCTTTAATCAGAACTATTTTCCTCTGGTAGCCAAAGCATTCATCTCTCAGTTTTGAGCTGCTCACCATGGTTTTTTGTAATTAACACGCATGGAAGCTGGGCAAGTTAGAGGTATAATGTTCAGCTTCAAGGGCAAAACCATTTCATTGCCCTCAGCATGAGAAATATGTGTACATGAAATGTGCCCCTTGTAAGTGAAATCCCCACACATCCTATCTCTAAAGAGAAAAGTATTTCTTCTGCTCAAATAAAGCTGCAAAGGCAATCTCCAAACAAGTGTTCAGTTGGATCAATAGCTAGAAATTGAATAGAACAATGTCTCATGCTGCTTTATAGAATTTTCAAAAGATTTGAACCACATAAACCCAATTTTTCAAGTTCCGCCACTGGGATTTATAGTCTTGTTTTCCAACTCCAGGAGGAAAAAAAAAAAAAAACAAAAAACATTCACATACTAAAAAAGTACTGTATGATCAAATAATATCAGGAGTCTAACTTAAACCCAGAAAAGCAACAGCATTCAGTGTAAGGCTCAGGTGTTGAGGTTTACTGTAGATATCTTCAGAGATGAAAAAGGATTTTACATGCCTACCTTTTTAAAGCCCAGGTGCAACAGATATCGTTTACATGCACCGAGATCTGGTATCTAGCTTTCAAAATTAAAACTAACAGGCACATACACATTAAAACAGTGTTTCTATGGCTTTTTTTAGAGGAATATTTTTAATTTATCTCATGATTTCTTTTTTTCACCTGAATAACAAGCTATTATAATCTTTCTGTATAGACATGACATCAATTACTTTAATTTTCTGAAGCACAAAACCAAAAAAAATGGTATAATTTATGGAGAAGTAGATTTTTCTCCCTTACACTGAAAGGAGCATCATGAAGACAGACATTCAAACTGTGGTAGGATCCAAGTCTAAAAACTATAGCCATGTGATCTGAAGAGTTATTAAATTCCTAAGAAAAGATGACAACAGAAGGTGAAAGAGCAATTTCACACATACCCAGGAGTCCACAATTCCTCCCAGGTCTGATTTGGTCTTGATGTAATCTGTCTGGTTATGCAAAGCATCATGCTGTTTTCCATAGCTTACCCAGATGTTCCAGAGAGCACATAATTCCAACAACGTATTATTTGTGCTGAAAACAGATTGTCAGAAGAATTGGTAGAAGAACGTGGCTAGCAGACTTGGATCTTACCACATACTAGTGCATATCTATATAGTGTCCAGCTGGACATTTCTCTTTCATCTTCTTAAGTATTTTAAAGTCAACCAAATTTGCCTACAAAGAACTTCAATCCTGTATGCTACTGAATCAAAAGAAGTGTAAGTAGTATTCTTCTTAAAGAAAGGGATACGAAAGATATCTTTTATCAACCATGTGCCAGCATCACAGGCAACCTCAGAGAAGACAAGTGAGAAATTCTACCTCCTTTGAAAAACATAGGGAAAATACTCTTAATACACTGCAAGGAAGAAAGAATTACAGAGCTAACATTTCTAATAATTCAAGGCAAAGGAAGTAATTCAGACAACAGAAGTGTCCTCAGAATTACCCGCCATCTGCAGCTGATGTAAGACCTCAATATCCAATACAAGAAGCCTACATACCAACCGTAGTTTAGAGACTGTCAATTCTCATCAGGAAAAATATAATTCAAACATTTAGCAACAAAGTACTGAATTGTTTAAAGAAAGAAGTAGGCCAAGACATACTGTTATGAAGAATTAAGAGAAAAAATTGGAAAGTGACAGTTTGGGATTAATATATTTAATTGCTTGAAATGGCAAGGTGGTTTTTAATCCAGCTTTTAAGACATAACTTTTTCCATTTTTTCTGGTAGTTACACTCAAATACAGAAAAAGTGAATTAAGTTGTGGCCACTAACAATAAATGTTTAGGTTTTGTTTCTTTCTTTTTCTCCATGTAGTTTAACTTACACTATATTTTGAGTCATTTCAAAGAAGTTCAGAAACACACTAATTTCTTGGCATCTTTTTTGCCTCAAATGTCTCAGGAGATTCTGCATTTTATAGAAGATGTGAACAAACAAGTTGTCAGAAAACATGTCAAACTTGAAAGTCTTGGGCTCCAATAGTAGAAATAAATACAACCTACTCTTGTCTCTTATAATTAGGTCTATTGATTTATGTGTTTTGTTTTACTTGCATTTCATACAAGTATAAAGAGATGAGAAAGTAGTAAGGGAAATAAATAGACAGCGCATAAAGTGTTTTAGCATAAATAAAATACCTAGGAGAAATCGAATTCATTGTTGTGATGTAATGCAGTCTAATATATTTGTTTCTCACTGGTTCTACCTGAAGCCATTACTCTTCAAATATTTCAAGGACAGCAAATTTTTCTTTCAATTTGTCAAACACATCTGTATGTATGTAAAAGCCCCTCCTTCCTTCCTGTCCTCACCCCTCCATGACACTGCAAGAGACTTGAGCTCATCTCTCCTGCAGCTGCAGTGACTTCAGACTGTCAGAAAAGGGCTAGGATTGCTTCATCTCTAAGGAAGTCACTGGAAGACTGGGCCATTAAAAATAGGGCTTCAGCAGGAATCGCATTCTGTGAGCTGCCAGCAAATCTATATTTGAGGGGGAAAAGAGATGTGAGGGAAGATGTCTATGTCAGATAGAAGATACAAAGATACCTTGAAGGTTTCTAATGTAAATGTGTATGTTCACAAATTACTTGGAATAATATGAAACAGAGCTTGTTCCCTTGAGATGCAAAGTTGTTGTTCCATAAATTGCTTCAGTACTGTGTTTATTATAACTTTTTTTCAGAGGGGTCAGATGATTCTTTATCAAAACTTGTCAAACATTCACTACAGCTGCATCTATTATCATCAGAAAAAGTGTATCTAGTATTTCTAAATGACATTTACATTCCAGGAGTTTACTATGCCAAACTAAAACTCCTTCCTGTAGCAAAGCAGGTAAACTTTCCAAACCCTAAATCCTTTACCCTTTAACAGCTGTAAAGCAGCTTCCATAGAATATCACTGCTTACGACAATAAAAATTTAACTCAAACTCAAAAAATATGAATTTTTAACATTTGTAGCCGCATGCATAAATGACTTGGATTCTACATTGAGTGGATTTTGACTGGGAAATACAAGATCTGACTGAAATATTGAGCCTAACCTACAACACAGTTTCAAGAAATAAGACAGGAACTAAATTCAAGGTGAATCAAACCCAAGAACCAGAAACATCAACAATGGTCAGCTGTCATTTAGAGAGTTAAATAAGGAGAACAAGTGATGGATCAATCTCAAAGAGTCAGAAGCTGAGTTGAGAAGGTCACACATCTTCATGTTGTTTACTGCAAGTAACAAGACAGAGGAGCAGGCAGTTAGCTCCTATCTATTAGAAAACCTTGGTTGCTCTCTAAGACCAAAATGAATGAGTTCAGAGAACCAGAGACAAGAAACCATGAGCCATTACAAAATGGAGGATTAGGAACGAGGTAATCTGGGGGAACCTGTTTTGTGTTTGGGGTGATTTTGTCATTTCTTTGGGTTTGTTTTCAGGAACCTGGCACTTTTGTAAATTCTAGTCATAAGCCTGGCATGAGACCATAAGGAAAACCAGTAAGATTTTCCTGGTTTTTCTCCCTTTGGTTTCTGCTTCTTGCTCTGAACTGGCTCTGAGCCTGGGTGCAGGCTCAGCTCTATGTTAGCAATTCCTGTGAAGTTCTGCCTTCAGATGTAAACAGAAGTGACATAAATGATTGTACTACCAGCATGATGTCTGACTGTGCTGCTGAGTATTGAAGAATATATCCAACCTGAAATCAGTATTCCATCACATAACTTCTGTGGATAAGCTAATCCATACCAATACGCTCTCTTATTTCATGGCAAGTGCAAGGTAATTTTTGGAAGCCTCATACTTTTGGGGTAAGCTAGGTTACCTGGCATTTTTTCGCAGCTAGGAACGTGCAGTCACTATTTTATGTGCAGTCACTATTTTACTCTCACTATTTTAATTTAAAAGAAGAAATAGTAAAGTAAATGGCTGCTCAGGACTCTCAGCCAATGTCTTCTGTTACGATACGTGGGGTTACACTTACATTTATTTCCCCTAGAATCTCTATTTTACTTGGGAGAGCAACCAAAACATTCATGCAAAGGATTAAAAGAGCTTTTCAATGTTACTGCAGAAACTACAGTTTGTCAGAAGATGGTGCTGTTAGGCCATTTTTATCCAAGAAAATTACTTTTAATTACAAAAATAAGCTTAATGTGTGTGAAAACCCCAAACTGTTGATTGGTTAAAAAGATGATAATTTTTAATAAATAAATTATGTTGCATCCTGCTAAGGCAGAGCTTTGACCTTGAACTACTTTGCTAAGTGTGTACTAAAGCGTTCTCTGAAATGTAGACTGCATTTTGTTTCTGACAAATCAAATGAAACCATGAAGTACAGCAGTATTCTACCTAAACCTGGGTGAATGTGCATTACTTTCTACATCACCCTTTTTTCTAATTATCGGATATATTATAGGAATATCTATTAATTAATTGCATATTCTCAGTGAACTGAGTGGAAGGATTGCAAGGCCAAGGTCATACAGTTCCATTAAACAGAGACACAGCTAAGCACTGTCAAGGGCATACTGAGAGAAAACAGCAAGAAAAAATTTCTATTACCACGAAATTTACATTGGTTCTCCTAAATTGAAATTATGTTCTACCTGTAGCACCAGCTATTTCAGATTATCTTATCTGAATACTTGTAAAAAATGAATACTTTGATTTCCAACCATTTTTTCTTTGACTGACGCTTAAGGATTGCTATTTTTCATGGTAGATTTTGATAAATAAAGGGGAAACTTGATCCAGTACTGTAGGATGGAGATATGTAAGTTTTTCTTCTAAGTAAGCACTCAAAACTTTCCAATTTCCTCACTGAACTAAAGCACTATTTTTAAGTTCAACTTCAGCCACCTACAGTCCAAATAAACTAAGTATTCACATTAACAGTCCGATATTTCTGATGGTGAGTGAACATCAGTAAAGGTGAATGTAAGACCACATTGGAGGGAAGATCTGTTCAGCAGACTCTTATCTCAGAGAGTGGGAACTGGGCATTTGGGGAATGAAGCGTACGAACAAAGTAAATATAGTCTGGTGCTTTCCATGGCTCCCTACAGCCTGCAGTTTACAGGCTAACCTGAACACTTGACTCACCTGCTCTCTTGGCTCAGCTGCTTAGAAAGTCATTCAGTATTGGAAAAGAAATAAAACAACAATGAAGATGACTTAGTATAACTAAGCAGTGTCTTCTTTCCTTCCTATTAGAATAAGAGGCTTTGAAAATTAGATTTAAAACACTATAGAACACTAGAAAGCAGCAAGATAGAGGTACACTACCTAAAGATGGTGTCTGAAAAGTGTATTTAGTCTTTATCATTCTCATTTGAACTTCCCTCTCCCTCTAACCTGATCTTAATTAATATATACATAAATAATTTAAAAAATATTTAAGAAACTAAGCATTGTAAGACCCATAGTAGGAATTGCCAGTAAGTCTTTCTGTGAACATCTGGTGCCTTGAAACATCACATTACCAGCAAGGCCTTTACTTTCAAAAAAACAAGTACAAGGAGGCTTTAGAGTCCAAAGTGAAAAGACAAGACTGAGCAAGAAAAGTATGAGGGATATCTGCACACGCTATCTGCACTTCCATCAAAACAAAAATTGTGACATAGCAAAGGACGCACAATTGGAGCTTCACCCAAGTTTTTTGCCAAAAAACTTCGTTCTTGGCATCACCCTATATTTCTCTTCAGAGAACTTCCTCTTACTCTGTCCCTCTCAATGAAATGGCATTTACTGCAGTGATTTGCTTCACTTGTCCATTTAGACTCTGAACCCTTTAAACTACAGAATTTCTTGTTCAGTCTTCTGCAAAGTGCCTGAGAAAATGGCACTGACCTTGGCTGCTCCTCAGGATATGCTATGAAAAGTACAATTAATAATATCTCCTTCAGGGGTTTTCTTGGAAATCACACCAAGTTAAACCACAACCTTGAGAAGTCACTTAGGGGAGTTTTCTAATTGAATGTAATTGTCAAGTGAAACCAAATCCTATGAAAGATTTCAACATTAAAACAGCACCTCCAACTTCTTAGTCACTCTGACAAAGTGTTGGATCTTCCTTCCCATGGTATTACAAGCCATGAAATATAACAGTATAACAGTTAGAACAGCAGGATATTATTTCTGCTTCTCTCATTTATTTGTCACACATTATTGAGGAAAATAATGTGTTTTCCTAAGCTGTTTTGCTTGATTTAAAGGAAATGGTAACTGGAACCTACCATGCAGGGGAACTGCAGGGCACAATAGAAAAAAAGAAAAGCTGAGATAAGAGATGCTAAAGTAGATCAAGTATTTATTATGAGAGTTTCAGCAAATACCATTTTTTAGAATTACAGAAGTTCCTTACTTGGCATATGGTTGGCATAAAACTAGAAGTTATGATTTTTATAATTTCAATATATACACAAACACTTTATCCTTATTATTTTGTAGATACAGTTTTCTGATCAGATTACCAAGCTAATAGTTAGAACTTAGAAATTTTTAATGATGCAGGCTGTATTCTGAAAAGGAACATTAGAGGCCTGTCCTTTTGGTATTAACAGATAAAAATGGCAATATCAAACAAAGTCAAAACCCCACACACACAGTTTGCAGCCTTTGCACTCTGCCTGTAGCGCAACCCCTGTTCCTGACCTACTGAAAGCTAATGACAGAGCTAAGACTTAATACTCTAGAAATCATGCAGGTTGATCTCTCACAGACAGAAAGGATGACAGATTAAAAAAGGAAAAAAAGGGGGGAGGGAAAAATTAAAAAAAAAAAAAAGCTGATAACACATACAGCTTGTAGTATTAACTTTGGCCAAAGCCAACATCGAAAGCAAGCTAAGACTAAAATCAGTGGCCCAGAGCATAGGGAATTTAAGTAACTTGGAAGAAGCTGAGGCTCTCTGCACTTAATGAAAAAGCCACTCACCTTGAAGAGCGAGCCAAGGGACCTAATTTAGAACTACTGGAAAAACAGAAAGGTTATGAGGCAAATAACCTATTTCTTCCATAACAGGGCTTCGAATGATGCCCTGGCTTTTTGTAGCAGTTCATAATACAGAACAGTACACACATACACACACAAAAAAAAAGGGGGAGGAAAAAAGACAAAAAAGTGAAATAATCTTACATTCTGTGACTTTACATCAAGTTGCCTTCATGTATTCAGGATGTTTGACATTAGCAGATCACAGACTGAAGACACTTAAAACGCCTCAAATTTATATCTAGGATAAAACAGAAGCCTTTCTCCCACCCCACAGACTGTACTTAACAGAGAAATCAACAGGAATACATCTAATGTACAAGTGAAAAGCAAACATATCACTTGTAGGTTTAATTATTTTTTTTTAATATCAAAAATCAATAGTATATATCTTAATTAGTGGTTTGGAACAATTTCATTTCACTTTTTGCAGCAAAAGCATTAATTCATTTAGCTTAAAGCTCCCTGTGTTTGAGCCCACATGATTTAACATAGTTTGGATTTGTGACATGAAATTATTAAGTAGTAATTCAGCTCTATTAGTTTATCACATTATTAAGATACTCCATCTGGCATTAGTGAAAAAATATGATGCTTACACATAAATAAGCTTTCTCTTACTCTTGCTTATTTCCTTTCTTCTAAGCATTTGAATATACTGGGACAATAGAGAATTAAATTAAGAGACATAAACTAAGAATAACACTTTTCTTTGTGGGAGAACTTTCTAACGACCACTGACAGCAGAGTTGGAGGCAGGATGAGTGCCTTTATTCTTGCCTTGGTGATTATTTTTCATCATTATTTCTGATAATTATTGAGACTAATGAAGCACATCTCCCTGGCTGCTAGCTCTGAAATGGGAAGACTCTCACGTATTGTCTACAGCCTGCTTTTAAGCACAAAAATCATGACTAACTGCTCTCGCAGAAGAAGAGAAGAAAAGTTTACTGTTTGTGCTAAAGCAGAGAGCTGTGCGTTGTGCTTGTGGATGTCCACTCCTGAGTGGACACTCACTTCACAGTCGTCCCAGACAGGGCTGAACTACAGCAATGGTGACCAATTCAGGGCTCAGAAGCAGAATGGGGTTTAGATAAGTGCCTCAATGCAGAAACAACACCCTTATACTGGAAGTCTGTAACTGCTGTGTATCATCTGCAAGAAGTAAACAGACTGAAATTATACCCACTATTTATTATTCTTCATAAGTCATTCGGCAGCTGCAAATTCACAGGGAACAGTATTTAGGAATGTCTGCCAGCCTTTCACACAAACACCTCATCTTTGCAGCAAATGCCATCTTAGTTGCATGCCACCTTAGTTGCATGCCACCTTAGTTGCATGCCACCTTAGTTGCAGCTTAATGCTTTTTGTGAGGCTTTTCTTCTGTGCTGAAAGTATGTTCTGGATTGGATAATTTACTACAGAATCCTGGCTACTGCAGAGTACCTTTAACCTAGCCTCAACACAAAGAATAGTGATTTAATTTAGAGCAATGAAACTTTTACTTCTAACTTAATCTGTTCCTTAAAAATTGCTTCATCTTTCCTCTGCACACCAAACCTCTTCCATCCAAAGAGCTCTTGGGGAAGCTCACATTCAAGCCATTGTACTTGAAGAGCAAGAAGCAGTACTTTAATATGCAAGACCTAAAATATCTCTGTTTTAAATATATATATATATGTCCACTTTACGAGTGAATATAATCTTATAGCATGCTGCTATAAGTTCTTTTTCAGTTAAATTCTTTCAACAAGGTTCTCAACACTGGTGCTGGCTTTGAGCTTCGGGACTCTGAATCTTGTTATGAATCAAAACAACATGCAATAAAACAAGAAACTAGGAGATTTGCCTCAAAATCCACTGCTGTCTGAACCAAAATGCCCATGAAGTTGCAGCCAAGTTTTTCAAGGAATTCTGAGTCATCAGAAAACATTTATGCTTAAAATGGCACAAACCAATAAACTTACCTCGTTCAATAGGATTGTCCCTGTATGAAGTTGCAGAACAATATGCTTACTGGATCCCAGATTTTGTCTGGCATCAGTGGCATTCAATATGAATGCAAATAAGGAACACAAAGTGAGGCCACGTATACCATGGCAAGACTTTCCCTGGACAGTATTTCTGGTTTACTTCAGACTGTCAGGAAATACTCATACCAAACCCCATTTATTCTGTTTTGAATTGTACAGGCTACAATAAGGAAAGTACAATTTTACATTGGCATGTCTCAGACCTCTCTCTGAAGCCAGAGAGGCACATCAGTGGGATGGGCAAAGTATCTCACATGCTTCCCAACTGGTAAGTAGTCAAATGTAGAGAAGAGATTCAGAGCAACCCTGTGGAGAAGGACTTCGGGGTGTTGGTTGATGAGAAAATGAACATGAGCTGACTGCAGTGTGCACTTGCAGCCCAGAAGGCAACCATACCCTGGGCTGCATCAAAAGGAGCGTGACCAGCAGGTCGAAGGAGGTGATCCTGCCCCTCTACTCTGCTCTCGTGA
>JBCJKH010006533.1:0-12329 GCA_039877255.1 Loriculus beryllinus | reverse complement strand
AAACAGGGGAGGTTTAGATTGGATATGAGGAAGAAATTCTTTCCTGTTAGGGTGGTGAGGCACTGGAATGGGTTGCCGAGGGAAGTTGTGAATGCTCCATCCCTGGCAGTGTTCAAGGCCAGGTTGGACAGAGCCTTGCGTGGCATGGTTCAGTGTGAGGTGTCCCTGCCCATGGCAGGGGGGTTGAAACTAGATGATCTTAAGGTCCTTTCCACCCCTAACTATTCTGTGATTCTATGAAATTAAGGAGACAAATGTTCAGAGAACAATATTCCTGATCAGAGAAGATCTGTTTCAAATATATGGCTAATTACTTAAGAGAAAGGGGAGTCAGTGAACACCATACATTTGGGTTTAGATTGCTAAATTGGAGTTCCCATATTATGAAGAATTAGATGTGGTTCAACAGTGAAGTCCAAAGACCATGACGAACCCAGGCAGATAAAGACATAAAACTTTTTCTCCAAAACGGGGCATCTGCCTTTCTGAGGGAGTTATAGAAAGCAATATAAAATTTGACTTTTTGCTTGTCCTATAATATTTCTTTCCATTACAAGCAAGTCACTCGTTTCTTGAAATACAACAGTCTGTTGAGTGCCAACACAGTATACACTTTCTAAAGCAAAAGCACCCAACAAATTTGATACACTGCTTGCTAACAGACTGGCAGGAAAATAATTTGCCAAAATCTATAGTACAAACAAAACCGAGTATTATCACCTTCACATTTTTTTGTCTTCATTTTGAGCTGACTGAAATCAGCATTCTAAGTGTGATCTGATCAGTTATAGCATAGGGGAAACAGTATGTTTATATTTTAATAAAGATTTCTGTATGTTAAGTCTCCCCATTTATTTCTCAATGTGGCCAATTCATTAAAAAAATACAGCCAGCCATTTCCAGCAGTATTTGGGCCACTTGAGGGGGGGTGGGGGGGTATATGACAGTTCTGATGAAAATTAACTGAAGCTGAAGCTTTTAACACAGGTTTGGATGGACTTTTCTTATCTTAGACCACAGCTACTTGAGCACATTAATTACATAATTGATCTTTGTGAATACAGAAGGGAAAACAGAGTTGTTCATTCAAGACTATATACCTTGTGCTCCCTCCATTCAGGAATGTATCACTGAATGTTAATTACCACGAAAGGGAAAGCCAACTCTGCTCCAGAGAGGTCGGTACATGTTCTGCTTTAGTCAAGCAAAAGAAATTATACCAGAAATACAAAGGCAACGAAACACAAGACTCACAGACTAGCAAACATAACAATTACTAATTGCATTACACTGTAACAACAATAAATCCTTCCACAAAATACAGCACCAACTACAAGACACATATCATCAGTAGTCTATTCAGATTTATGAGGGACACTGCATCTCAATGAGAAAAAGCAAGAAATGTGCAAAACAACCTACAAAGCAAATTCCCAAACATTTTTCTTGATAGAACATTGGAACACTGTCTTTGAAAAAAAAAATTGCAAACCCTGGAACTAATAGGGGATGTCATCCTTTTGAATACCAGCTGTTTATATGTGACCAGCTGATGAACAATGTCTCACCTTTTATGGCTATATATTAGAAGTACATAAAAGCTCATCTGAGGAAAAAAAAACCAAAAACAAACACAAAACCACAAAAAAACCACCAAAAAAACCAAACCCACAACCAATGAAAAAAATCCACCAAACCACAGGTCTTTTCAAACGAGTTAACAGTATGGAATATCAGTACAGAAGTAGAATAAAGTAATACCGATAAAAGCATAAATTCTGAAAATTGCGTAACAAATTGCCTGGTTTTTTAACTAGTACATAATTAACTCTTCCGCTACTTGATTACTTTTGTTCAAAAAGGTAGTAATAGCCACTCCTCGTGAATTCATAAAATCACAGAATTGACTAGATCACATCAAGTCCAACCTTTACCCTCGGACTGCCACACCCAACACTAAAGTATGACAGAATTATAGGTTCCAAATTCTTTCTCATATTTCAGCCTTGTGGCCTCAAAATGCGTTTACACACTCGTGCTGTAGACACATTTCACTCATAAATCTGCAGCTCTCTCACCAAAATTACAAAAATCACTATAATCAATACTTAGATTCAAACTTCTCATAAGCAGCAACGCCCACATCAGAGCAGTAAAATAAAGCCACTTTTTTAAATTCATGACTTTGTCTCCCATGGGACAAAATGCCTACATTCTGTATGTTTCCTGTATATACACATATACTTAAGTTATATTGCACTGTTTAAGAGATTACCCTCCTTACTGTTACCTTTGTTATACCTTGGTTATAATCTTCCTATTCTGATATTACAAATTACTATTGTTACTCCTATTTCTTTATCTTCTTACTAATATTCAGATACTCTTGTATATATAGTAAGTCTGCAGTAGAAATCAGGCATATATTTGCTGCTGAAATACCCAAAAGACATGATGACTCTCCTGAGAAGGTTGAAATAAAATTCAAATAAACAAGGATCATAGGAACAAGACAGGCAAAGATACTTCTTTTGTACTGACAGAGTCTATACATGGTTAAGCAAGAGAATTAGGCATGAGAGAGGGACTAAAAATATAATAATTGTTTTTACTTATACATGGCTTTTAATAACTTGTACTTTCCAAAAGATGCCATTTCTTTGAAATCATTTCTGTATCACTCTGTACTCCCAAATACATTTTTTCCTCCCTTAGAAGGACCTTTTCGCAGATCCTGCAAAGTTAATTGAAGCCAGGTAAGTACTAAAGGCGATTGAAGCAAAGAAAGCTCAGTACCAAGGTGAAGTCATCTTCACTTAGGGTTCATATTTAGTAGGCAGTCAACCTAACACCACTACTAAAGGGAATAAAATTTGGTGTGTCAGATTTAATGATACAGACAGTAGAGAGATGGTATTAAAATGCAACACAGGTTCGTAGTTAGAGAGTTTATGAGCCCTAGGTTTTATTACTCACATTCACCTATATGATTGGATGGTGTATATTATAATGCAACACTGGAATATCCAGAGCAAGGTTGTGACACCACTGTATAAACCTTGGTGTACAAAAGGATTTAGCCTCTATAAGGTAGGTCATCATACATATTGTTTTATAACTTTACAGCTTTAATGAAACATAACCTTTTATGCTAAACGAAACCTAAAAAAACAAGATCATGACTGCCTTTACAAAGTAATTTGTCTTTTTTAATTCCTTAGATTTGTCTGAAAATCTAAATCTGGCATAGTCATCTAAATGTAGCCTTTTCCTAAATCACAGATTTGTTGGTTTTCTGTTCCTTTTCTTAATCATGTAATACTCTTTCATCTCTGCTTCAAATATAACATATTTGGTCATCTCTTCTTTCCCCTCTCCACACTACAAATTAAGCCTTTTTAATAGGTTTGATTTCTATAGATTCCTACCCCCTATTTCAAACAACATGTCTGCAATTCTTTAGGCTAAAAATACTGCATTTAATTAAAGAATAATTAATGTGGTCTTGACAACAATCTTGAAATTGCTGCATTTTCATAGTCTATTAAAATCCCTTAACTTCTTCTAGTTCAGTATCTTTAGATACTTGATTAAATAGTAAAGAAAGAAATGTCTGCTCTCATATACTGAAGTGATAGACTGCAGACTAGTAAAAGCAAAGAATGCCAAATTTCATCTTCATTATATTACAACATCTAGGACTGCGCATTTTCTCTGCAACATTGAGATAATACATTTGCCCCTAGAATTTTTGGTAGTTTGGAGACGAGTAAACAATAAAAAGGACAGACTCAGCCTCTCAATATAAAAAATGACTAAATAAATATGTCATAGTAAATAAACTAGATTAAGCATCACAGATTAATGAGCAAAATCTGAATAATAAATCATGAAAAACCGAACTAGAGGAGACAGGTTTTTTTAACTGTTCCTACTGGAGGAAAAATTATTAAGCACACATGTATTTATTTTTCCTTTTTTCATTTCTTACATTAAGAAATTGGTGCTCTTCTCCCACCTTTTGATGCGCTAAGATGATGATGTCTAAGATGGCTCAGAGTCAGGAAATGCTACACTACGGGACAAGCAGATTTACCTTCTGCCCTTTGCAGATGCACTATCTCCCTTACAACAACAGTCTTGCCTGCTCTTTCCCCATAGCTCAACAACAGTTTTTTCCCATCCAACTAAAGGATAAATATTAAATCATTGTTAAAAATCTCTTTTTTGATGATGGAAATTGAGTCACCGTATTATACAAAAGTCCCTAATACGAACAAACCTAGAGTAAAAAATTTCCCTCATAAAGCATTTTCTAGGCATCAGACCATACAGAAGGTTTGATCTTCAAGGAATCTTGGAGCGGGAGGAAGAAGTGAGTTCCCTAGGGAAAATTAAGAGGGATTGACAGGTTCACCTTTAATGTGCACATATTGTGAAAATGCAGTTTTATCACTGCAGAAAAAAAAAAAGGGATAGGATTTGGACTGTCATAACTAAGAATGGGAATTTTGGAACAGACCAGAATCTTCTTTTAGTCTATAGGGCTGGCTATATACCCATCTTTGAGCTGACCGATGACTTGGAATTTCCAGAATTTCAATGAAGGATGATAATTTTATTAGCTGCCAAATTACAGTTAAAGTGAGGGAGCAAAACATGGTCTGTATACATTTTAAGACTGTACAAAATATATATTATACCCAAAATGTACACTTTTGCATCCTTACATTCCTTTGTAAATTATAGCTTTACCTGACCCATGGAAAGACATATTGAAAGTATCTAAAACCAAGTAAGCAATACTTAAAGTTCTACTTAAAGTTCTACTTTTCTCTTTGGCTTAATTTAATGGTTCATTTTAACTTTTTTGCAAGTTTACACAGCAGGTACTTCGTTTCTTCGTATATTTATAGATGCATAACTATTCCTAAAGCAAACTCCATCTAAACAATGGCATTTTCAATGTTATTAATTTTCTCTTGGTTTTTTAGATCAAATGTTTAGATTTTTCACCATGCACAGTAATATCTATAGGTACTCAATAATAATATGCAAATTTCTCAAAATACTATTTTTTTCCCCAGCGAAATAAAATTGTTTCATGTCAAGCTGAATGAAAGATACATCTGGTAGAATAAGATTTTTTCTAACTTCTGGATGTATAATGTCCACCCAACGCTTTTTTGCTTTGCTTTCAAAATAAACATTTTTTCCTTCATCTCAATAAGACAAGTTTCAAGAAACCCCAAACAAACAAATTATGAACCATTATAGTCTCATGATGTTAAAAACTTGAAGGATCCCAGCTAAACAGTAATGGGAGCTGTGTGAGTACTGAGGAACTATATAGAGGCAGACAGGAGTGGTAACTGTGACAAGAATGAAAACTACGCTTCCAGGTAACTATGTCTAGAGGAGTACAAGAGACCTCATTCTCCCAGAACAACTTTTTGCCTTAGAGAATGTTTTTAATCCTCACAGTTGAACTGTGGAGTACGAGAGAATGTAGTTTTTCTATTTCTGAAATTACACAGTTCTCAGGTAGGTTTTTGTTTTGGTTTGGTTTTTTTTTTCAGGTGAATGATCACTGAAATACAATATATGAAACATCTGACGTAACAAAATAAAAAAAGAAAAATTAAAAGATCTGTGTGGAAAAATACATTGTGGTCAATATCTACACTACTCACTTCCAGTTTGCATTTAACCTTTGAAAGAATTAAGCATTTAGATACTGCATTAAAATCTAACTACTCTATAAAATGGATGTCTGTATTTTGATTGTTAATTTACTATGAATTTATATGCTCTGAAAATTCAACATTGCTATTAATCAGCATTTAATCAGTTTTATTCACTGTTAAGAGAATTCATGTGCAACTGTGCAACAGTAATATCTCGATATATGCTTGGGCCAAATCAAAAGTCAAGAAGCACTAATTAATAAATAATTAACTACTATGTATTGAATGATTATTAAAGCATCAGTTTTCAAACTGCAGCAAAGAAACAGGACTGACTAGCTGACTGAAATCCAAATATGCAGGTGTGAGGCACTTCTCCTTTTCAGATATGCCCTACTTTTACAAAGCTGCAGAAAACTTCAATATATTCAAAATACCCTAATTTCCCTTTCTATTTTCCCATTCTGTCATCCATATAGAAAACTCAGAGGGAAAAATCAGCTGATGATCTCTATCTCCAAGCTAGCATTCAATTACTCTCTTCTCTCTAGATCACTTGTCAGGAGCTATGCAACGACAGAAGCACTCCTGCAGTGCACATCTGAAAAGGTTCTTCAAACACAGATCAAAACACACAGTTTACAGGCAGGGTCTTACAGTCCCACTTGTCTGATCCAAAACTGTGACAGAGGTGCACAGAGCAGCACTTATTCATAATGTCCATTCCTTTTTCTCCAGTTCTTAATATGATCACTCACTTCCTTCACAGGTGAAGTGGTTTTATTTCATAGTAAAATAGAATAGCTTGCTTTTAACTATTATTTTTTATGAAGACTGACCTTATTAAAAATACCACAAATGAAGACCCTAAGGCTGCTGAAAAGAATGTATTTTCTCTACAACAGCAAAATTTATGTACTGAATTTCTGACATTTCTGTTTAGAAATCAGCTTCAGTAGCCCGGCAGAGTTGCGGTGTTTTGAGACATCAAGGAACAGCAGGGAGAAATAAACCAACCCTCTAAAAACAAAAATAAAATACCACAGACTAAATTGGATAAAAAACACTAGGTAGGAAAATATAGTGTGAAGACAGGAAATGACAGACTAGATCTAGGGCTGATTTAGCTGTGTATGCTGTGCATTATGGATACCAAGAACTCTCATTCTCCTCTATGACTTGATACCTCCTAAGCTGTCTGCCATGAAAACTCAGTTAAGACCAAGCCTTGAGGTACCTTCTCTGGGTATTTTCCAAACAGAAGCATTGTTGACCCTGCCTCTCCTCCTATTCAGAGCACCTGCATCACAAAGGGCATCCTCAGTGCACCCCAGCTCCTCAGCTCTGGAGGTGCTGAAAACAAATGAAACAATTTTTTTGTTTGCCACGGGGTAAAAAAACTGTTGCTACTGCAAAGCAGTGTGTAGTCTATCATGTTTGTATATATTGCTGTACCTGCAAAGGTAACTCTAAGTAAAAATGGTTTGGACTCAAGGGTAAGGAGCATTTTCTCTTGTAGCAAGTCTAAGTAAAGAACAAGAAAGCTGGAAAACAGTGTGAGGGCATGCAACCACCAGCGGGTGGAAAACTCTGGCCTCAGCTGATCATCTAAACTAGTAACGATCACCCAGCAGTAAGGCCAGGGGCATGTGAATGTATGTGTGTGTTACGAAAAATTGTCTAGTACTAGGAAAAAGGTAGCAACTGCCAGGGGATTTTTTGGCTGTGGTGGGTTGTTTTTTTGTTTTTGTTTTTGTTTTTGTTTTTTTTTTGTTTGTTTGTTTTTTTGTTTTTTTGTTTTTTTGTTTTTTTTTTAAGCAGAAGTAGTAATAACCCAAAAGAAGTCTTTTTTCTATTCAGTCATCTCTGCACAGAGTCTGCTAGCAGCAGGAGGCTGTGCTTTTCTTTTAGTTAAGTTCTTTTCTGGCCTTGACTATAAGAAAAATAAAACTGAAAACTCAAATTTGCAGAGAGCTGGCAAAATTATTGAAAAGATGAAATATATATTTAACAGCCTAATATGTTCCCATCATCTGTAAACTCTTACAGATAAATAATCATCCATGTTTTACTGTTTCTCAATCATTCTAACAAGAGCATGGCTTCGCCTGGAACCTGATATGAGACCAATTCTACGATGACTGAAGCCCAGCTAAAATAGTATATACTTTGGCACACCTTTTGCTTAATGAAAATTACAGTCCTGTGAGAAATGGAAGGGGGACACTGTGCCACCAGTATATAGAATATATATCTAGAAGAGGGGGAAGATCTAAAAAGGTCTAGATTGAGATATTAAAATTATTCAGATTAGAGTGGATATGTCTTCCACATCCTATACTATGTTTTTTTTCTTCTCAATTCTAATAAAACTAGTAGGAGTGTAGACAAAGAATGACAGAATATTCCATGCTTCATTATCATATGACGTGTCTTACTTTAGCCACTGGCAAAATCACTTTATGAAGTATAAGTCCTGGAACTATTCTTTTTTCCTTTATAATTACTGAGGATATTGATGGCACAGCATAGTTCTAAATAAGCTTGATCCACAGTAAACAAACAGTAGAATCCTCATAGAATGTGAGCACAGTAGATTCAAACAGTGATTTTCTAAGCGTCTGCCATTACAAAAGGAAAGATTACCTGTGAGCATCAGGACACAATTTCTGGCCAGTGCTGTTTAGTATTTCATATACTTTGGGGCTGACTTCACCAGATGCAGACAGAAGTACCTCTTCCTTTTAACAAGCATAACCTGGAAGCATCTGTCAGAACAAAAACCCAAGTGGTTATTCACAAAGATTTATGGTTACTAGACATATAATACCCAATAGGAAATAATCATTTATGCAGTACAACAGCTGAGCATGGAATTTTAAGAGGGGCTGCATAATTGACCAATAGCAATATCTGAAATAGCACTGCTTAAGAAAAGATTAATTTAGTCTCATGCAACAAGGCATAATTTAGCCCTACAGGCATTAGGAAGGCATGTTATCTTACATCCAGCATTGCAGATTGACTTAGTGGTATTATGGGATATTTCTGTTTTTCCTCTGAAGCATATAATATTAGCCACTGCCAGAGGCAGAATATCAAACATTATCTGCACCTATTTCCCTCATCATGAAGGACTAATTCAATTTTGTAACAATAGGAGAGTCTAGCAACTACTTGGAGATCAACCCGAGAACAGCATACTCGAGGCTTCAATGTGTTACTGTAACAAAAGTGCAGACTGGCTTGTGTGGCTCACTTAGTGGGATTAGAATTTTGACGCCTACCAATGCATTAGCCTTGGCAGACTTTGAATGATACCTTACATATTTAAACATAAATTTCAAGTTCTGGACTCCATTTCAAAAGGCTTAGAAGGTAGAGTTACTCAGTGACAGTGTAGGATATGAAAGTATTGTCTGCTGTTTCTATAATACCCTTAAGTTTTGAAATTGCATTCTGATGTGACTTCTGTTTGAATCTCAACATGTGACTAGTTTAGATAAGTAAAATTTGCTCCCTTTTTGGGGTGATAACAGCAATATACAACCCTGAAATTTAAGCTACATGACATTTTGCTTCCCCTTCTAATACATGACTGCTGCAAGATTTCATTATTTGAAAGTGACTAAAGAGGACGAGTTTCAGCTACTGAAATAAATTAAGCGTCATCTAAGCCCTAGTGATTTAAAAAAAAAAAAAGCTGTATTTAACACATTTCCTACTTGAAAATGAAAATCAAGTATATAATGATTGAAAACATGAACTTTTATTAACCAAGGAAACCTTCCAACTTGTATGCTAACTCTGGGAACAAGTTCATGCCTTCCTTCATCTTCTATCACCCCAAGGCTGTGACCTGACATTACACTCATCAGAACCAATAAACATAAGGGACTGTACTTGCAACGCAGCTGAACATGAAAGTGAAAGAAACTAGAACTTGTTTTGAGGACAACTTGTTAATATTTTGTGAGTTTTTAGGTAACACTGAATGATACCAAAGTTGCAAGCCTGTATTCTTGCCTTTTAGCTTTATATCCAATAATTTCAATTTTTACTCGTAACACCTGCACTCGTGAAACGTTCATGCACAGTAAAGAATTTCTTCCTTAAATCTAACCTAAATAGGGGAAGTTTAGGTTGGATCTAAGGAAGAAGTTCTTTACTGTAAGGGTGGTGAGGCACTGGAATGGGTTGCCCAGGAAGGTTGTGAATGCTCCATCCCTGGCAGTGTTCAAGGCCAGGTTGGACGAAGCCTTGTGTGGCATGGTTTAATGTGAGGTGTCACTGCTTATGGCAGGGGGGTTGGAACTAGATGATCTTAAGGTCCTTTCCAACCCTAACTATTATGTGATTCTATGGTTCTATGATCTGTTTGCTGCTTTTTCTGCAAATGGAAGTTATGATAAATAAGGAAGTCAGACTAAGTAATTGAAATATTGACTTCATATGCTTCATATGCTTGATTCTATGATTCTATGTAGTTTTTGCTGTCAGAGCTGGAATTTTCAAGTATTATAACAAGGAAGCAGTATGCTTATGATGTTGCAGTAGTTTTGCTGCTGAGATAGGTTGCTGACATAGGTTCAGTACACAAAAAAACACCAAGCAAAAATACTCAATGTGAATGCCCACATTAGATTATTTATTACTGGTTGGTTTGGGGTTTTTTTCCCCTTTTTCTTTTCTCTCCTCTTGCATAACCCTCAGTAAGCTTAAATATGGAAATACATTTCTTTTGGTCTGGCATTAAATGTAAAAAAACTTTATTATCTTCCTAGAAGTAGCACTGAGCCGACCTTTCAGAATATAAGTAGTGCTTTAAAACTTTCTGATTTATTAGATGCCTTTTCCTATACTACCCAAAAATACGGCATTATTTTGAATTCATAAGGAACAATATTGCAGAGACAGCCTTTACTGTTACGAAGAAGTCTAATGTATTTTCATAAGCTTTTGCTTTCATTCTCATTAAAGAACGAGCTCTGCTTCTTTCGTCAAGCAATAAACCAGGTAACTTATCTGTCTCCTTGCTTGCTGGCTCCATTCAGGGAAAATTTAGTAGCAGGGAGAGGACAGAGTGAGGCAAGCTTGGATATCACAGTATATTAGATTTTGTGTATTCTAGAGAAATCTAAGTGGAATTGAACATCCAGATCATTCTGCCTGACATTGTGGCTTAATGGTTAAATATTATGGACATACATCAGAAGAATGCTGGAAACTTCAGTATAATCACAGCTCTTAAAAGCTAGACCAAAGATATAAACGTAATCCTGAAAAAGTAGAATTTAGAACTGAAATGATGCAATTGATCGATGTCAGGCCAGCTCAACAGAAATTGAATTACCTTGTATACGCTTTTTATTGTATAAAATACTTTTACTTTTCCTATACTAATATTTTCTACTGTACAGATTCCAAACTGTTTAGTGGAACGTGTTTCCGTCTCAGTGCAGTCTTTCAGCAAGAAAGGCAGTTTAGGAAAGAAAGAGGCTCCTTAGAAAACATCCAGAACTCCTGACAGCATCTTCTGGAAAACTGTGGATGCTCACAGATGAGTATGGAGTCTTTCTGCATGAGCCATGAGCCCCAAGGTGGGAGCACTAGGGGAAATGTAGGGACTTCCCAACAATGGAGAACACAACACTGAATCTGAAGACTTATTTTCCACAGGACGATGCTAGAGAAAAAAGGTAGAGATGCAAACAATGAGGAATTAATCAAATGAGAAATGACAAAATTAATTTCATCATTTGATTTTAGAGGGGGAAAAATAATTAAATTCATGTATTATTTAGAAAGAAAGCTTTCAAAATTTCTGTTCAGAACTGTCTTCACTTAGTCTATTTTTGATTGGAGACAAGATCAGGATGTGAAATGCAATATTTCCCAGAGGGCAGATGTTCTAAATTTCCCTTATAGTTATTTGAGTGTATGGAATATTACAGAACAGAATAATATTCCTTGTTCAGTATGAATATATTTCTACAAACACAGATCTTTATTTTCTTTCTCACAAGTTGCGATTTTAATCATTAGCACAGCTGAGAGGTCCAAGAACTTTGTATAAAATTGAGAAGAACCTGCCACAGAATATCTAAGAGGACACTGCTTGGCTTAACCAAACACTGATTATATGCCAGAGAAAATTTTCAAGCTAGTTTCTTAAGTTGGCTGGTGTTAAAATTTAAAACTTTTCTTCAGGAGAAAAAGAAATAAATAGGTAAATCTGATACTCTATCATAATTCTGGGCAATTACACAATCTGTAAATTACAACTGTGGAAAACCCTGTAAGAGTCCCACTAGTGCTAAAATAAACAAATGGTACTTAAGGACAATATTATTTCATATAGGACCTAAAGGAATGATAAAATTTGAGTGCCTCTTCTGTGTGAGAGGTGGAAAGGCTATTTTATTAGCAGGTATCAAAGCTGCATAGTAACTATTGTCTTGTAATTATTGTACCTAATTCTGTGTTCTGATTTCAGCTTTAGCAGTTATTTTTCTCACTGGTAGCTGGTGTGGTGCTGTGTTTTGGCTTCAGTCTGAGAACAATGCTGATAACACAACAATGGTTTAGTTGTTGCTTAGTAGCACTTACCCTGATCAAGGACTTTTCAGTCTCTTGTTCTGC
>JBCJKH010006525.1:0-14977 GCA_039877255.1 Loriculus beryllinus | reverse complement strand
TAAAAAGGACATGGAACTGTTGGAACAAGTCCAGAGGAGGCCACGAGGATGATCAGGGGACTGGAGCACCTCCTGTACAAAGACAGGCTGAGAAAGTTGGGGGTCTTCAGCCTGGAGAAGAGAAGGCTGCGTGGTGACTTCATAGCAGCCTTCCAGTATCTGAATGGGGCCTATAAGGATGCTGGAGAGGGACTGTAGTGATAGGACAAGGGGTAACGGGTTCAAACTTAAACAGGGGAGGTTTAGATTGGATATAAGGAGGAAGTTACTTACTGTAAGGGTAGTGAGTCAGTGGAATGGGTTTCCCAAGGAAGTTGTGAATGCTCCATCCCTGGCAGTGTTCAAGGCCAGGTTGGATGGAGTCTTGGGTGACATGATTTAGCGTGTGGTGTCCCTGCCCATGGCAGGGGGGTTAGAACTAGATGATCTTAATGTCCTTTCCAACCCTAACTATTCTGTGATTCTATGATTCTGTGATTCTATGATTCTATGATTCTATGATTCTATGATTCTATGATTCTATGATTCTATGATTCTATGAAAAATGCCTGCTGGTCTGACCATGTGTGACAGACAGACCAGTACATGTCTCTTTAGGTGGCTGTCATGGTGGTTTTACAGCCGAGATTTGTATTCTGGAGGGTAGCATAAACCTAACACCAGGGCTGGAAATGCAATAAAATGAGAACTGAAAAACTAACATAAGGAAGCTTAGCAATTGTGTAGATGATCTAACCTCAGCTGTAAACTGCTGTACTTTCTTCATCACCTGCAGTGGTTTTTTTTCTGAAGTATGCAGAGGGGCTAACTCAGTTGGCACTCCGTACATTTATCTTGCAGAATATTGTTAAAAAATATACAAGGTGAACTTTGCACTTTACCCATATCATTTTCAGGTACTTTCAGGTGGCATTTCTCCAAAGGGCTAACACAGTTCAACAACAAGTGTTTTAGCCATTTGTGTGCTCTGTAATGAATTCTCAGACTAACCCAGAATCCTATTTATCTCAAGAAAGGTTCCAGGGTAGCCATGCAAGTCAGGTGCACTGTTTTCTAAGGATAACTCAAGTCTAGGTTAATAACAATAGCTAATGATGGTCAAAACCATTTTTATTGTGAAAATGGAAGTATGGTTCTTCTGGGAATCTGTTCTGGGTCCAATAATAATCAGTATTTTCCTTAATCATTCAGATTTTGAATACTCTGTTATTATATTTGCAGCTGATACCAAACTGGGAGGCAATTTGAAGGAAGCCAAATCCAAAATAATCTTTGTAAACCAGATAAATAGTCTGAGTGGTGGTAAAAAAATGGCTGACAAAAAAAAAAATAGGAATTACTTAAGAATAATAAATTTCATTAATATTAGATACAAAGTGACTGGTTTGGCCTGTGGGAATAAAAGTTAAAATTGTCACAGCAGAGCATACACTGAAAGCAGTCAACAGTAATAGCTATGAGGGGGGGGGGGGGTAATGCTGTATGGGTTATAAAATTTATGCAAGACAAGTAAAATGATTTTTCCACTCTATGCAGCACAGACAAGGTCTCAGTTAAAGTACTGGCTTTTAGTACTTGGCAGTTTAGAAAGGAGGTGGCCAAATGGTTAAAGTCCAGATGAGCACAACAAAACTAACCACAGATTTTATGGACAAAACTTGGGTAAACTGGGTGTTCTTCAGGTAACGGAAGAACTATTCTCAGATAGTGCAAAGATATTGATCACTATAGTTCCTCATATTTGGGGTAAGATAAGAAGCAAAAACTTTACCTTCTGGTGAAGAAGATCTAAGTTAGAGATTCAGGAAAATTTAATGCTTTGGGGGATGTTGAGCCTTTGTAATTGATTTTTAGGAGCAGCTGGATGACCAGGATTGGCTGGTGCAGCAGGTCCTGCCTTGGGCAGGAGTGTGGGGCTGAAGACCAGTGCCCATTTTATTTTCTAGAAAAACAGTTACTTAAATCACCACTGATGTAAGAGATGTTGAAAAATCTGAATGTGTTTTTGTGGAATGAGCAAAACTGGGAATGAGCAAAGCAAAAGGAAATACAGTTACTTAAAAATCATGTAGCGCTATTGTTTTGCTTGCTGTTTTTTGTCATCTAATAACACACTTAAGGACCATTTGCTGAGCTGTTGGCTTACATTTTAGGATGGGATTGTAGTACCTTGTGGAAGTAGAAAGAGCAGTAATTAAACCAATCGATATAACCGGAAAAGAAGATGGGTACCTGAGCTCTTATTTCCATTGACAGGCACTAAGTTTTTTACTGCATGTGTTCTTTTAGCCTCTGAACAGGTAATATGTCATCAAAGGTTAGTTATGCAACTTTAGTTAAACAGAAATAATTACTGTAAGTTTCAATTTGTAAATACATTTACAGTGATTGTGTTGGGTTTCTTCTACATATACTTTAGCAAACAGAATCATGGACACGCATGATAGTAAAAAAAAAATTTAAATATTTGCAGGATTCACCAACACACCGATTTATAAATGTGCGTATTCTCTACTTAAGGATGATTTCTGTTACAGCAAGCAAGAAATAGAAGGAATAATTCAGCACATGTCAAACAGCTCATACTTTCAGTACTCCCAAAGAATAACTTTGGTAACATTTACAGAATAGGGATAAATCTCCAGTGGCCTAGCACTGTTGCCACTCAGGTCAATGAAAAGCCTGCTCTTTATTTCAGCTGGACAATCTCACAGCTCTTTTAGCAATTATGTTCATGTAATGAATTAATTACATAAAATTATATGCAATTTGTACATGAATACAAAGAAATTAAATTAACTGGATAAATTATATGCTGTAAGCCACTCAACTGTAATAGCTATCATTTGCTATTGTTCACCTTTAGACATATTCCAAATAAAAGATACAGTTCAATAAAATTTACTTTTTTGTAAAAAATAAGAAATATAATTGTCATAAGATTATTTAATTGATATGTAAATTATTTCATAAAGTTTTTGGTGAATTTTATGAAGCTGGTAAATTCCAAAACATCTCCTGGAAATATATCACAAAACACAATCACTAGCACTCTTTCTCTTGTTTTTCTGAGTCCAGCATTTAAATCTGTACAGGATCCTGTCCCTTTTTCATTGAGCCAGTGAAATAATTTCATATCATACCAGTGGCACAAATCCTAGGGTAAAATCAGAAACAGGTTGCTGTTTGCAGCAGCAGGTTGCCCACAGAGAATTTATTGCTCAAAATTTAGAACTGATTTATTATCAAACTAGATTGTTTATAGCTATCTTTGATACATTCTGGCTACTTTGAATTATTGTTCTTGACATACCTTCAGCCAACTGATACTAATAAAACACTGAAAACAACAGATACCCAGCTAAAGACAAAATAAAAAATGGTTAAAGACCTCTAGAATTTTTTCCAATAGCTGCTTCAACAGGGTGAAGCTTAACATTTGATAAGATAGTATAGCAGTAGCATCCGTAAAGTACCTTTGCTGTGATCGAATAAATAATAAGAAAACTGGTAGAAGACTGAAATCCAAACCCCTCATTCCATTAGAACCAATATTAACTAAAACTACATGCTTGCAGAAAAAGACAGGAGATTGGGAAACAAAAAAGTATGCAGTGAAATCATGAAATATGGGAGATTTATAGATTTACAGCTGCAGTAGGCATAGATGGGGAAAGTGAGACATCAGAAAAGGGATTAGGATTAGGATTGCTTATGTACTTATATAACATTTGTTCTAAATTTGATTACAGTACTCAGTAAATGAGAACTCGGTATTCATCAAGCACAGCAAAAATTTCCCATGTCAGCATCATCACTTACATTTGCAAGAATAATTAGGAATCGTTTGTAAAATGCTTTAATTATGTTAATCAGCCAATGTTTGCTACACTTTCAAGTCATAAATCATTGTAGAAACTTCAGATGGAGCAGCCATATGTTTCTTTGTCTCATATTGCTGCAGGAACATCATCTGTCATGTTCACAGCTATATATTTTGTATGCAGAGACCATGGACATGCCTACATGGTAGATTATTGCATCCTACTTTCAGAATACTAGGCCACAAATGGATTTTTAAATTAATTAAGTAAATAAATGCATATATGAAGAGAGACACGCAAATGAGTATCCATCTTAAATTTATAAAACTTGAGTTTAAGAAGTGCTGAACAGTTCCTGTGACTTAATTCACTCCTGTAGTGAGTTCTGAAGTTTGACTTTGAAATTATAAACAGGTTTTTGAGCCTATGTGACTTTTTGAAGTTTAGCAAGAAGTAAAATGTGAAACTGTTGTGGTACCACTAGTACTATGATCTGCCATTTAGACTACATACACTCATGCTATATGATACACAACTTGTGCTAAAAAAATCATCTTTTAGTTGTGCTACTCCATCCTAAAGGCCAGTAAAATCTCATTCCCCAAGAGTAGTGTATATATAACCCTCCTTTACTCTGTTTACTCCAAGTAAACAGGGGTCAAAAAACCCCAACCAAAAAGCTTTTTGTAATTGCTATTCAAAACCATCAGTGTACATCAGTGCTAGCCTCACCTAAACTACAATGTGCTGGGTCTGGGGGTGAGGAAAGCATTACTGATGTGCATAAACCAGCACAGAGTGCAGCATGGGACAGCGGCTCACAGAGGAACAAGGAGCAGTGGCGGATCCCCTCACAGGCTGGGATCTATCCCACCACCTTAGCGAGGAAACAGGGCGAAGCCTGGCCACATTCAGTCAAGAGACCAGATCACCATTTTAAGGTGACAGAGCTGAAATGAGGGCAGGGTCTGAACCAAAAGGTCCATGGCCAGACTGAACTGGAGATTTGCATTCCAGGATGTAGCTGGGGCAGGACAGGCAGCAGGTGGAGTCTATTATTAGCACACCTTAGGACTTGCTTTAGGTAGGAAGGATGGTGATGCTTAAGAGACTGGAGATACTGAAGATTCCAATATGCAAACAGGTGCCATTCCACATAGCAGCTGGAGATGTGATTAATTTACAGTTTCTGAAGTGCCAAAACTTTTACTGTAAACATTCTATTGGAAGAAAGAAGTGGTTTTGCAAGCTTATTTAGTTTGGCAAATGCTTTTGCTAAACCCATTTGCTGCATAAAATGCATCTCTCTTAGAAAAAAAGAAAAGTTTTACAGCTTGTACTAATGAACAGCCTCAACAGCAAGTGCAAGCTAGGGGTTTTGTCTTTATCTGTGAGACCTTTTCATACTCATTGATATATCTGAAACCTGTATTCATGGCTAATGTTGGCAAAGTTCTCTTATTTTGTCCTTTACAGCCCAAGGTGGCTGTATCAATTTTAGATGAGGCGCTGGAATTTTCTTAACACTCCAAGGTGGCTGTCTTGGCCCTCCAAGCTGTCTGTGCCTTGTTTGCTGATGCATTTCTGTAACCCAGACACACTGGAGCCCTGTGCTTTGTCATGGGCATACTTGTTCAGGGGAATAACTATTACTGTTTAAAACACCTGTAAAAAGCAGGTACAGAGGTAGAATCACCATCCACCAGTTTATTCTCTTACACTCTTAAAAAGGTACAAATTCACCCATATGGGTAATATCTTGTCAGTTACTATTGATGCACATGCTTTAATGGCAAAGATTTGATTGAGTGCTGCTGAATTAAGGCATTCCTAAATTGGTTTACTTTTATCCTTGGATGAGTTGAGAGAAGGAAAGAGCCTTGAAAAGGAGCTCATTGCTACTCAAAGTGGTAAGATCCATAGACACCCAAGTTAGGTTTTCAGCATTCAAACTAGCTACAACCCAGCCAATAGCACAGCAAGGAACACCCTGAGGAATATCTACTTTTTAATTTGAGTGCAGTATAAGAATATCTATACTAGCTTTTTATGAGCTAGCCCAAATATTAGAAAAGCTGACCCCTGGAAACAAAAGGTATTGTTATACATTTAGTTATGACAAACTTACTTCATATCTAAATCCACTGAAATTGAGTAACAAAGATTTTTTCCTGCTTACATGACTTGTAAATCTGTACCAGAAGATGCTCTCAAAAAACCTCTGTCAAATTCAGTAGTTTGTCATACAAGACATGGGAATTGGAGGTTCTCCACAAGGGTGTTTGAAATCCTACCTCCTCCTACCTGGAGAATATCCCATATAGTACATGTTACGCTATTTTGAAATAAACTATTAAGCCAAGAGAGAGTGTGTATAGCAAAGAACCAAATTACTATGCTTATTTCCCATACAGATCTCAAACTCCTTTCTAAAGTAACATACATCATTACGAGTCTGTGTTACAGTTGTCATGGTAGTGTCCTAGGAGACTAATGTCAAGAGACCTAAATATTAGTCCCTGTGTTTATTCTCCAGAATTCAATCTTTCCTTATCTACTCAGTGGTCTTCACTGAGGTGCTACAAAGTAGAAAACCCTTCCCTGTAGAATACATTAGGCAAATTTTTACAATGGCTTGTCATGGTTTAAGCACAGCTGGTAACTCAGAACCATGAAGCTGCTCGCTTACTTCTCACCCTTCTTCTTCCCCCTACTCCTGGAGGGAGAACCCAGGGCACAGCTAACAATGAGGTGGTTTATGAATATGTCCAATAATTACTTGAGCATATAAATTAGAAAAACAAACTGTAATAACAGGGTGAGTGTAAGTGAAATAGTTTGAAAAGTACGTTTTTATAAATCATTCGTAGACAGGCTAAGAAAGTTGGGGCTGTTCAGCCTGGAGAAGATGTGTGGAGACATCATAGCAGCCTTCCAGTATCTGAAGGGGACCTATAAGGATGCTGGAAAGTGACTCTTCATCAGGGAATGTAATGATAGGACAATTGGTTTAAACTAAAACAGGGGAAGCTCAGGTTAGATAAAAGAAAGATGCTCTTTACTGTGAGGGTGGTGAGGCACTGGAATGGGTTGCCCAAGGAAGTTGTGAATGCTCTATCCCTGGCAGTGTTCAAGCCCAGGCTGGGCAGAGCTTTGGGTGACATGGTGTATTGCGAGGATTCCCTGCCTATGGCAGGGGGTTTGGAACTAGATCATCTTAAGGCTCTTTCCATTCTATGATTCAATAGAGAGTCTGGATAAAAATTCACATTTTATAAGATATCCATATTTAAAATGCAGAATAGCAAAATGATGTCACTGTCGAGGATATAACAGCAATTAACTGACTAATCTTAACACATTTCCTCACAAAATCCTGTTTTGCAAGATTATGAGTCCAGTTTCCATCAAACAAGGGGCCATTGGAAATGTTCCAAACCTTATGAGCTATGGGTTCAAAATATAGCTCTTTCATTATAAAGAAGGAAAAGAGGAAAAAATGGGAAAAAAGGGAAGTAACGGAAGGGAAGGGGCAGGAACAACCAGAGTTTTATTCTTTATCCTGGTTATACTCAACTTCATGAAGATAAGGAATGGCTTTTAAACATTTCCTATTTCCTCTAATCTTGGACTGCTTCCCTAGGGAGACACAAGCAGTTCTAGAGAAAGCCACAAGCCAAACATTTTGGCTTACAGGCCAAACTAAACATAAACATAACAGGCCATAATTAAAAAGTCAACAGTGAGGCTGAAAGGGAGGATGAACTATGTTTTTTCCAAAGCTCACTGTTTTACTGGGGCGTTGCAAACTGGGTAGCGCTGACCATAAACTATCTAACTTGCATTTAGCCCACCAGGCTATTCCACACAGCCAGGTTGCCCAGAGAGGTGGTAGATGTGCCATCCCTGGAGACATTCAAGGCTGGGCTGGATGTGGTTCTGAGTAACCAGGTCGTGCTGAAAATATCCCTGCTCATTGCAGGAAGGTTGGACTAGATGGCCTTTGTAGGTGCCTTCCAGCCCAAACTGTTTTATGGTTCTATGATTCTAAGTGCAGAACATCTTTTTTGTGGAGTGTGGTGCAGTGCAAAATCTGTCATGTGCGTGCAGGGAACCTGATAGGTTTGACCTTCCAATTGGTGCTCTGGGATCCCATTCTATTGAGCTTAATGTGTTAGGCAGAAGTTGAATCGCTACACTGTAAACATACCTTCAAGTGAAAAGAAAAAAACAGCAATAGAAAGGTGAGGTTTTACATCAGTATCCAGGTTTAGCAATCAAGGGAATGGGTAAGAAGAAGAAATATATGCACTATTGTGTAGATCCAGTAAGTGTCTTGGAAATGTCACCTTGTGTATCCTGTAATTTAATCTCATCTTTCTTCTCGCAGGGCACAAAAAAAGGAAAAAACCTACAAACTACACACAAGGTTTTCATTTAAAAAGCTCAGTTCATTTTCCAAATTTCTTACTTTTTTCCTGAAGACTGCTTGCTCTAGGCAAGACTCCACATGTGGGGCTAGATGAAGCGCCTTGTGACTGAAAATCAGCCACTGATTATCTATATATAATTGGTGCTTCAACCAGTAATTGAATGCCTGTGGAATAAAGATGCCTTGAAGAAACCCTATGTGTTGCAGGCAGCTTTTTCTCTATGGATCTGAGACAAAACAGGCATTTTTATAGTTTATGTACATTTTCAATTAGCACCGTAGTTACCTAAGTAAATAATGCATAGATTAAAATACTCATTTAAAGAAGTTACAAAATATTTAATTATAAACAAAATAGTGAGAGGAATTCTTCACCAGGAAAACAGTGAACTCTAAGGACCCATTACTAGTCCTTTGCTGCACAAACCTACATCACTGCTCCACTCCTCTTAGGCTCTGCTGTTTTTCTGTTTGGCCCCAAAGGACAGAGGTGCTTACTAGATGCAGCACAAGACTTGGGCTGCCTCATTGCCAGTGCATCAGAGTGCACCAGCCCTCTTTGCTGTCACTTGCCTTGTTTGCACTGCACTGCACAGCCTGTGATATAGCTGGTGCACCCAGGGATGTGGCAGGTGAAAAGGTTCAGCTACCAAGTGTTCCAAAGTTTCAAAGGCAGGAATGCTGCGGGCAGCCCAGCCTCTGGTATCAGTGGCACAGTTCTATCTCATCTTATCATAGGCTACATGTGGCCATACAGCATGCCAACACTTCACCAGCTCCTGCTGAAGAACAACCCCCCGAAATTATTCCAAGAATAATGGAAATGCTTAGGGAGTAACACCAGGAGCCCCAGTGTCAATGTGATGGTTACATGTTCAGGCAATGATTTTATAAACCTAAAAGTAGTACCATTGATTACATTAGAATTACTGATGCACATATAATTAAAAGCTTGCTGGACCTAACATTTACATGTGTGCTTTTATGCTTGTGTACATATTTTTGCATCAGACATTTGTGTCCTCATCTTCCTAAACAAACATCTGAAGTCATTGCTCTCATACATACTTAACTGGAAAGCTTGGACTCTCATCAACAAAGCCTAGGTGACTAGGCCTAATTTTCATATCAGAAGGTGACTTTTCTCTTCAGCTTTTTCCATATAAAGTCAGCTGTGCAAATTCAGGTGGGGCTTCAGGGCAATATTTTAAAATGGGATCTCTGATATGGGAATCTTCATTCTTAACAGAGTTGACCTTTGATTTCAGAAGTGCTGGAGTTTCATTGGCTAATCAATATCTGGCTTGGCTGCTTGGCTTCAACTCTTTTCTGAAAACTATCTATCTTTCAAGGGTGAGATGAAACTTCACAAATGTCTAGCATGGGCTTTTGAACAATTTAAAAGGTGCAAAGTTTTACCAGCCAGAATGCTAGGCAAGGATGTTATTCTGGTGGAATTTTTACGTATACTGGCAAACTAATACAGTCAGAGCCTTCTGCCACACATGGCAAAATAATTTCATCCTATCAATGTACTTTCATCCACTATAATACATACTTTTTTAAACTGAAAAATATAAACTGCAGGGTTCAAGTAACTTGTAAATTGCTTACAAATTTTGTCTGGTGAAATAGTATCATTACAGCAATGCAGAATAGAAAGTGTAAAGTAGCTTTATATAACACAATTGCAAGCCATGGAAACAGAGGCTTACAGGAAGTGCAACTCATATGTGAATTCATCAGGGTCACTGCAACAGATACACTTGCACTTCAGAGAAATGGCATACAACTTTATCATGTAGTGGTCAGGACCCTGGTTTACATCTGGTGATAAAGGAGGAATACAAGAATATTGAGTGCATCAGTTAAGTTTCTGGCTTAAGGCCATTCTCCAGGCAACATGCCATAGCTATGAAATCACTGTTATTTTAGGCTTCATATTAGATGAGTACAGTAGTGCAAGCTGTTTGAAACTCAGCTTTGAGGTATTTAAATATTTTAAAATAACGCCTAGCATTTAATAGTTTTGCTAACATTAGCTTTCCTAAGTGCCTGATAAAAATAGTTTTATTCCCCAGTTTTAAGCTTATTTTTTTTAATTAAATGCAGATGCTTAAACTGTCAGTATTCACCACAGTCATTCAGACATTGTACCATCTATCTTAAATCCTGAATTATGTTCTAAATTTCTAATTGAATACTACCTTAGCTCTAAAGCAGATACAATTATGACTCATTGCCACGTATCATATTACCTGAGAACTAATAAGAATGGCAGGAACAGTACTCTGCTTTTCACATGCAAAGAGACTTCTCTTTAAGTCAGTGTCGAAGTTGCCATTGACTTTCCTGACCACACTATTTGGTCACAAATACCCAGGTCTTTACTGCTTAAAAGAATCTCCTTCAGTTCTTATCCACACAGGCCCAGGAGCTGCAGACTTGTATTGGTGTGCCTGTGCTTGAAGCTGAATACTGTTTTGCTTTTATAAGCAGCATCTGTTTTCAGAGAAAAGTAGAATATTTCAAAGAGATCACCACCTGACATCAACACATTGCAACACCCAATTGTAACCAAAAAGCAGTTTAGCACAATACTACCAGTAGCAGGAAAAGAGAATGGTACTATATTCTCCCAACATGTGTACCTCACTTTGGGATACCTATGGGCTGTCCACTTGCTTTTTAAGTTTAAATCAGTAGTTATCAGGCCTCTTTTCTAAGTCTTTATTCCAACATGTGCATGTTCTACATCTTTTTACAATAAAACAAAGGTAAAAACAATTAAGTTGTGAAGTCTCTTCACTTCAGTAGAAAAGGCATCTCAGTAGTCTCAGAGGCCCCCGTTCACAGGCTGCGGCTGAGGCTCCGGTATGCAGGCTGGCATCTTTTTTGGCCAACCCTGCCCAAGACTCTGTAAGGGCTACCTAGACTCAGGTTACTGAGCAGATGTAGCACCTCGGGACACTAAAGAAAGGGGTACCAGCGTTCCAACCTCCCACCCTCCCTGCACACCTCAGGCGGATCACGGGCCACAACGCCCGTGTCTCCCCACCCCGGCCCGGCCCCTCGGCTCCCAATACGTCACTTCCTAGGGGCGGGCCGGAGCGCCGCTAGCCGCGGGGTGTCAGCGGCAGCCCTGTGATGGCGGCGGTGGGGTGCCGGCAGTCGCGGCGTCTGGGGGCGCCGGAGGGGCTGTGCTGCTCCTAATCGGCGTCGGGCCCCTTCGCCATGGGGAGGAGCCGCGGCTGGCGGCTGGCCTGAGTCGGCGGCGACAGCGGAAGGCGCAGCATTGCCAAGGGAGCCCCGCCGCGCGGGCCGCGACCTGTGCCGCCGGGGATGTTGCGGTGGGTCCGGCAGCAGCTGGTAGGTGCCTCCCGCCGCCGCGAGGTGGAGAGGGCCTGGCGCGGGACATGACTGGGTGCTCATTCTCCTCGGTCCGGCCCTCCAGGATGGCCACGTCCTGACGTCTTTGCCCGGGCTGCTTCTGCCGCCGATGGGATCCCTAGAGAAAGGGGTTGCGGGCGGGTGGGCGGATTGAGGTGGCACAGGGCCGGAGTGTGCGAGGGAGGAGAGGTCTTCTCCCGCCGGGAGCGGGGAGGTGCAGAGGCTGGAGAGGCCTGCAGTTTTCATTTGGAACATGGGATCATGGAGTGAGTTGGGTTCGAAAGGACATTGAAGATCATGTATTTCCAACCCCTCCCTTAAGGGCAGAACATCTTCCAGGTTGCTCCGAGCCCCGTCCAACCTGGCTTTGAGCACTGCCGGGGATGGGGCGGCCACAGCTTCTCTGAGGAACATGTGCAAGTGTTTTTTTAAGTTTCCTTTTTAACATGTATTGGAAGGTTTGGGGTGTTTGGGGTTTGTCTTTGTAGTGGTGGTTTGGTTTTTGGTTTGTTGTGGTTTTTTGTAGGTTGTTTTGTTTTGTTTTTCCCCTTGAAACCACGTAGACACAGAGAAAAGGGCATTCCCTTACCTCTGGCCTCCGTTGGGAAGGGCTGCCCAACTTTTTTTTACGGCGGAATGACTGTGCCTCTTTCTGTGGACGGACACTTAGGAGATTTGCTGGCCTCTCTTCCTCCTTCACGTTGCGAAATCTCTTAAGGCTTTCTCACTCAATGCACGTCCGCCTCATATATTTCCCTGTACCTGAGAGCTTTGCAGATGTTGTCTCTATGTGTGTGTTAGGGCTTTGAAAGTGACGAGAAATTGAATAAAAACATCTGTGAAATGCTTTTCGCGGAGGAAACCGGTTGAAAAAGGCTGCAGTTAAGAGAGTGTCTGTCGCCTGTTAAAAAAAGCGCTGCTGGTAGTGCTTGTGTCAGAACGTGCAAGGGAAGTAAGCCGTCCTTGACTTCAGTGTCTGTAGTACTGTAAGTTTGCCTAAGTTTGGCTATTGTGATTTGAAGTGGTGGCATGCTTCCTGCCCCTTCAGAATTATTTATCTTGCCTTTTCTGAAATGGAAAAATTCCTTCGAAGTGATGTATTTACAAACTTACTTTTCCCATTCATTGGAGTTACCTTGCATCATAGATGTTGTCCAGGTTGGTACAAGAGCTTACATTAGTTAAAGATTTTTATATTTTAATGGTTTAAGCTTCTGTCTTACTAATGATTTGTTTAATTTGTTACATCACTTTTTACAAAAAAGTATAAGCTTTTCTTCCCCGACCTCTTTTCCCATGGCCTGTAGATTTTCCCAGATCTGTGTTTGAAGTATAGAGCTTGTGTTGATAGTCTCAATGCCATTTTGACAGTGCTCACTAGTTTGGTTTGCCACCAGGAATTACTGACCTGGGAATTAATTGCCCTGTCCAAGCTCTGACTGCACTCTACTGTTCTGTTTGTCATACATATCTTTTTTAGAATAAAGCATGTTTGGTGTAGTGTAGCTATCATTTTTATCCCTTGAAGGTGGCTTGAGGTTTATGTGTGTGGTTTTTAAAGCAGCACTAAGTTGTCATCTGCAGAATCTAGATTAGGACTATATCAGTGGTAGGAATTCACATCAAACATGATTGCCTCTCTCCCTGTAAGTACGCTGACCAGCTTTTCAAAAATCAGTTTGCCATTAATAGAAAGTAAAAGCTTACTGTAACAAGGTGAGCAATAAACCTAGCACTAAGTGGTTTTTTTTTTCTTTTAAAGGAAACTTCGATGGCAAAATAACTGTTGAAAACTTGCACTAGTTTTGACAGGCAGGGATTACTGTAGTAGAAGAATGGAATAATAAATAGTCAAGATGCTTGAACGGACATTTAAATATGGAATTAAGGAAAAAAATACTGCAATTCTACATGTTTCGTGCTTTGTATAAACCTCACTGATGTTAATGGCTTAGTAGTTTCACAGCTCATAAAGATGAAGAATGGCTTAAGACAGGTATTATACTGCACGTGTCTTCCAGGGACACTCAGACAACTCATTTTCTGCGTAATAGTTTGTTAAACGTAGATCCCACCGTAAGTTTGCTTCCTCATATGTCCATGATGGTAAATTTCTGAAAGAATGTCAAAGGGCCAAAAACCTGGAAAAAGATGCTGAGAAACAATTAAAGTGGGGTGACAGCAATATGTGAATCAAAGGGTAGCAAAATCTGTGTCTGATTTATTTCTGATAAGAGAAGACAATAATGTGGGGTTGGATTCCTTTAGAGTGTGTATTTGTACTTGAGCTTGATGTTGCAACAGGCTTTGAAAGCAGTGTTCTTATCCATACAAGAGGGCTGGAATCAGGCAAATATGTAGGATTGATTTAAGTGGGATGTTTTTGTACTGCTAGTACAAAAGGAAAATGTTGATGTGCAGAAATGTTGGAAACTAATTAGGGAGTGGGGAAAGGGGGCAGACTGACTGGTACTTTATTGAAGATGCTTTTAGGTAATTATTAAGTACTCTCTGTATGAAACCCACAAATGTTTTGCAGCTTCTTATTTGTCTAAGAGGACAGTATTTTATATACCGATTAATGAGATCATATGGTCTTGAGAACTTGCATTCTCAAGAGTTGTTAAAGGGGCAGAGAAAATTAATTGAATGGTCTTAGAGGTAATGAGAGGATCTGGTAGGGAATTCAAATTATTTCAGTTCAGTTCTTTTTAAGAACAGGAGACATGCTGAAAATGTAATACTTTCTTCGTCTTTATCATGGTCTTACAGGCCCAAAATGGTTTTCTAACTGAGGTATTATTTGTCTTTTCTGTGATATAACAGAAACTGGTGATAGTGCTAATGTTGCTCAGTCTTCAGTGCCTATGTGGAACTCTCAAAAATTGTCAGTTTGGTTTGGTATCTTGGCCTTCAGTCTGCTTTGTTTGCTCAGAAACAATTAGCACCACCCTACACAAACAGTTCATCAGTTTTCCTTCATCTAATGCTGTCCCATGCAAAGTAAGCTGCATAGCAAGTCATTAACAGTATGCAACTATGAAGTTAATATAGTATCATTAATTAATAATTGGAAGTACTGAAGTTTTAGTTATATCATCATCATTATATAGTTTTATATGTTTTGTATCTTATTATATGAGATATAAATGAGATATGTCATGAGATAGTTTTACCAAGTTTTAGTTGTAACTTCTTTTGTCTCTACATTTTTTTTTTTAATGGGTCATTGTTTTTAATAAAATGCCCTGATGTATTTCAGGGAGAAGCTTTAATCAGGAAAGATGCCCGCTTTCCAGTTCCAGCTCTACCTTGAGATCTCAGGGATCAG
>JBCJKH010006520.1:0-11272 GCA_039877255.1 Loriculus beryllinus | reverse complement strand
ATCACCTTTTCCTCCATCTCCTGGAGCATTTTGAAGAAAGACACCTAAATTGATTCCCTCGCCATCTTTTGGGCAGAAGCATATTTTAGAGTTGTTGAGGGTGAGTGGGAATACTTAGCTACTCTATGTGAGCTGCAATACACTCATCACAGAATAGTAAGGATTCATGGTTAGAATTAAACAGTTCCATCTTCAGAAAATTAATAAGTGGTTACTGTTTTTACCTATTTTCTTTGCCAAAATTGACACAGCTATAGATTTTAGGAGCAAAAATCATGTGATCTGAGTGACACTGGCAAGCATTATGAACAGGGTTAGTCCACCCTCTTAAAAGCAGGTGACTTTCTGACATTGTTTTCTTTTTACGTACTAATGTATTATCTTATAGGCCCTTTCAGGCAACTTCACTACTGAAACAAGTAGACCATAGGCAGGAGATGTTTCACTGCTTGGTACATCACACAGCAAAATTAGTTAAGCCTCGCATGAGCACTGTGAGATTGATTGGTGTGGTCCTGCCTCATGCTTTTCTCAAATCAGTTTGTGTCTCACATGGCCCCAGTGCTGGGAAAGAAGAAGCTGGAGATTTGCTGGCCAGTCTTGTGTAAAGTTGATAGTTGTAAGAAATGGGGCAGCTCCAGTATTTCCTCTTCCACACGGGGCTGTTCTGTACAGAAGACTTGCAGAAGTCCAGTCCTGGAGGAGCTGGAGGACCCTATCTCTCCAAGGCTTTGCCTCACTGTCCAATTCTCTGTTGTGAGCACTGGCTTTGCATGTAGATGCACTGGGAGAAACAAGGAAAAGTGCCAGTACTTCGTCTCTGCTTGACATAATTTTCACATAACTGCTGAGAAGACAGCAATGGCCCCAGCCGCTCCTTCTGGCATTACTATGGGCAGTTTTCCAATCTCTTCCTACAGAGCCTGAAAATTAAATGTGCTTCAGCCTCAGCTGTGTTTGGGGTTTTTCAGATGAGATCCTTGGCAAAATATTTATGTTTTTTGCCATCTATTCTGACATAATGTCAGTCTGGGTTATCAATAAAAGGCTGGAGAGCTCAGTCTGAGGAAGTACCATGAACACCATCAAGAAGATCTCATGTACCAAAAGAATTGCTGGTGAGGAAAATGTACAGATGTTAGAGCTAACCAAAACTGGCAGAGCTAGTGTTGGCTGATTAACTTAGAAGTCTCCAGTCTTCTGCCTTGTACACTTCTATAAGCAGAAAAAAGAGCATAAATATATTATCAGCACGGGTCCACATAAGCCCTTATTTTGGGATTAGTGGAGTCCGTCCCCACCAGAACTTTACAAAACTTGCTAAAATCTTTCTTTGCTCTCTGTTTTAACAGTGATGAATACTAACAGTATAGCACTAGAGAGGCAAGCTCTATGGTTACTAGAAGGTAATGTAACTGGAAGGTAATATGTAAAACTTTCAATGAGTTTTTATATTTGTTTTGTTTTCCCCACTAAGGTTTAACTGAATTCTCTACAGAGCTATTGTGCATTTGTATGACCATACAGAAACACCTTTCAGCAATTGTGCTGCCTGATCCAGTAGGAGATAGGCAAGGGCTAACTTATGTCAAGCCTTGAAAAGGGGTACATAAGATGAAGTACAAAATCCTTTACAAGGTATTGACAAATTTTAAATGTTTTCTAAAGTAACAGAACTATATATGCTCATTTTTTAGTTTTATGTTGATAAAGAATAATTTACACTGTTCTTGCTTTGCTTAGTACACTGTTCTCTTAAATGTGTTGCATTATATGCTCTGGCATAAACATTATCCCACCACAGAAGTGTACACATGCTCATATACCAGTCTACCACACAACGGTCTTTTGAGATGAACCATCACATAAAAAGCATTGAAGGTGTCTTGGCTTGGGCACAAATATCCTGAAATCCTTTAGCACTTTCATGTGCAAAGGAACAAAGTGGGGAATTTTTGCTATCAGTTCCTTAAGGAAAAACTCAAAACATCCACCATCAGTAGAGTAATGGCATTATCTTTTGAGGTAAAATGTGTCTCTTGTCAGCGGGAGAGATATTGCCATCAAAAGGCCATAAAGGAAGGAATGACCTTATAGACCACAGTAATTAAAAAAAAAAAAGAATACTTTGACTTCCTTGCTCTTGCACAGTGAGGTGAGAGGTGTGCTCTCCACTAAGATGCATTAGTAAGGTGGATCACAACAGCTCAGTTCCATAGGCTGTGAGAGTTCGCGTAAGTCCTCCAGAGACAGTGATTTCCAAGGCAGAGCCCTTCTGCCAGCCTAATAAAATCTGTTCCTAGCAAAATAAAATAATCTGGTGAAAAGAACTAGTTAAGTGATGCCCACACTTTTTGCAGACTTCTTCAACACAGTGTTGAACAGTACTGTAGTTACACCTTGTGTCTACATCTTAGGTGAGGTGAAGACAGATTGAGATAGGTGGGGGCTGAGTGGGATCACATCATGTCCCTTCTGAATTTGCAAAAGAAGTGATTACTATTATGCTTCCTCAATGACTGTCTCATGAGAACTAGGGAATATGACTAAGTCACCGGGTCTCTACATCTCTGTTGGCTTTGACCATGACAGAGTTAATTTTCTTCACAGTAGCTGGTATGGTGCAATATTTTAGATTTGTGATTAAAACAGTGTTGATAACACAGGGATGCATTAGTTATTGCTGAACAGTTCTTACACAGAGTCAAGGCCTTTCTGCTCCTCACAGCACCCCACCAGTGAGTAGGCTTAGGGTGCACAAGCAGTTGAGAGGGGACACAGCCAGGACATCTGACCCCAACTGACCAAAGGGATATTTGATTTCATACAGCACTGAGCTCAGTAATAAAAGCTGTGGGAAGAAAGAGGAAGGGGGGGCATTCAGAGTTATGATATTGATCTCCCTAAGTAACCATTACATGTGATGGAGCCCTGCTTTCCTGGAGATGGCTAAACACCTGCCTGCCACTTGGAAGTAGTGAATTAATTCCTTGTTTTGCCTTGCTTGCGTACACAGCTTTTTCTTTACCTATTAAACCATCTTTTCACACTTTTACTCTTCTGATTCTCTCCCTCGTCCCACCAGGGGGGAGTCAGTGAGTGGCTGTGTGGGGACGAGCTGCCTACCAGGGCTAAACTACACCACCACCATATCTCATGAATTTTGTAGGTAGCATTGGGAAACTCCTGACTCTAAAGAGGGTTCAATGTTTTGTTCCTATTGGGTTGCAGTCACCAGTTTTCCAGAGATCAGTGTAGAGGAGATAATGATTTCTTCTTTCACATCTGCTTATTCCAGGTTTGTTTACATAAGATCTTCCTTTCTCCAGTTTCCTTTCAGAGTTCTGTGCCCCAGATTTATTAAGCTTTGCAGCTTTGTTACCACAGCCAGAATATACAATTTTGAATCACACATTGATTGTCTGTTTAAGAAATGAAATGCCACACTGCATATAAATATCTTTCCTTTTGAAAATAATGTGCACAACTTAAAATAGGGACAATCAATACCTGCAATGACTGATGGAAAATTAGGGAAGAGGTGAAATTAATGCATGGCTTGTTATGGCTTCTGTATATGTTAAGCCTTAGAAATATGTTGCATGGAATAATACCTATAAAGTATGCTTGCTTCTCTTTAAGCCTAAACTCTACACTGCGTGAAAGAATCTTACATGAGATAATTACTAACAGGGATAAAAAGCATGACTTTGACATTTTGAACATACATCTTTCTAAATTCTGTTAGAGTCATTTGTAGTATCTAAGTAGCTATAAAACAGATTGGTGGCATATCTTCTGACATATTTTATGTGTGCAAGTCTTCTGTGCTGTGCGAATATTGCATCTACTTGTGGTGTTTAAATGCCTTCCTGGACCACAGCTGAAAACTTGCCCTCGTTGAAAGGGACAGAAATGCCACTGAATTTAGTTACACCAGAATTTGTTCTCAGATATTTGTATAACTCCCTCCGATCGAGGCTTCAGGGGAAGTCTGAAGATAACTGTGGTGGTGATTAATCTGTCAGTTTGACTGATATTTTAAAAATATATCTGAGAAGAAGAATTTAATTCCACACAAGAACAGCAGAGAATATTAATTCCGAGTCTCCAGTGTTCTGCCCAGTTTGAGTATTGGGATCCCTTTGCATTACACAAGGCGCAGTCACCAGCTTGTGCAGTGCAGCTGGGGGTCCGCTGGGTCTGTGCCTTGACGCTGCAGCGAGATAAGGCCCAGCCATTCCACCAGGAGGCACTCCAGCAAGGTCACCAGCCTAAATAAGCAGAGTATCAAGGCAGCACAACAGTATAGAAGTAAACAATATGGATCAACGGTTGTGAAGACTGAGGTATTGCTGTCGACCTTATCAGTAAGTCTGTGACTCATTTTCTTTGCTATAAATCAAAAATTGTTCTAGCCCTTTTAAAGCTTAAAGAATTTTGGATAAAAAGCATAGAAGAGGTAAAAAAGAAAAATAAAAACCTTTATAGTTTATTTGACGCAGAAATGCTTTTTATCCCGAGGGCAGTCTGCTGTGTCCACTGGGTTTCACTGTCCTCATTGTTCTTCTTGGATCACTATTCAGATAGGAGCATATTAGAAAAAGAAGTGTTAAAAGCCTGTAACTTCTTTATCTAAATTACATTTACATTAAACTGAAAGAGAATCTATCAGGAAATAAAATATATCTGGCTGTCACAGGGGGCTTAGCCTACACAGTCATCATGTTTTTCATGTGAGGCTACTAAACACTGCAGCTACCATACAGCTTTGGAAAAAATTTTCTCCCTTTACATTGAAGACAAACTTCCCAAGGGTGCCAGGGTCTGCCTGTGGCCAAAAGCTTCAGAGATTGCTGTCTATTACCTGCAACAGAAATTTCCTAGATCCACAGATATTTTCAGTAATTACTTAGCTGACATTGTAGGCTCACCTAAGTAAGAAAACCCACAGGCGTATTTTATATTATGAAAGGTAAGACATTGCAAAACTGGCAAAACCACATAGTCTCTATTCTCAGGCAGCCTCAAGCCATCATGCACATCTTAGTTCACTAGGTAGTATTGAGCTTTGACATGCTTAATTTTGATTAGAACCTTTCCTGGCTTGGAGCAGGCTTTTACTTTCGGCTAGTACAACTATAACTGCAGGTTTAATGTCTGCCAAATACTGCTTTTGTGAGGTTCACTAAATAAATTTTGCATTCATTTGCACATGGCAAAGCATGTTTTAATAAATATCTCACAGATCTAATTCCATAAAGAACTATGAACTTTCATAGAGCTTACAACTGTGAACCCCATGTGAGATTTTGGAAAGTATGTGAAAGTATGTGGGAAACAGAGGTGGGATGAGTATTAGCTATTTTCAGATGGTCACTGTTTGATGTACATATGCAATGTGCATGTTGACATCTGAGATATATTTCTTAAGTTCCTTTTTAATTAATGAAAGAAAAATAAGTATTTTAAGAGACCAGTTAATTTCATCAACTATAGATACATGCATAAGAATGAGGTCAGTCATTCTTTAATTCCTTTCCATTGCCTGAAAAGTGGGCAATGGTTAGTAGTTAAGATGTAGAAGTCTAACTTGTGAGAGAGATGAATCCTCCCTGCAGCACATTTTTTAATCAAATTTACAGACAAATCACTGTGATGTGGATGCTCGGATGATATATTTACACTATTTACAAGGTGGTTTCAAAACATCATCTTTCTTTCTTAGTTAATCATAGTAATGCTATGTTTTGTTGTGATCTTTTCAAGCATCACTGTAAATTATTGTGAAGCAATATCTGAGCTTCTCATAGCCAAGCAGAATTCTAAATTATAGAGGTACATTTCCAAAAATTCACAGGAATATTCTAGAGCTTTGTCTACAATATTCCTGTATGTCAGCTTATGCAGTGGCATAAATAATGTTTCACAACTGTCATAGAAAAAATCTTCAATATGCTTATCTAAGACTGAGTATTGTGTCAGTTGTTTGTTATCATCAACTTTTACAGCAAATGTTATTTAAAATCTACTAATTCTGGAAAGTATTTAATGTCCTAGGCTTCAAAGGGTAAATGATGTCCATTTAGAGACATTGGAGATCCCGGCCCTGATTCCCTCAGAATCTCTTTGCTCAATTTCTGTGGGTTTTAATACCCATATTTGAAACAGGAGGAAACAGCCTGGATTATTGGAAGAACCCTGAGAAAGACATTGAATTTATTCAATTCAGTCTGTCAGTTCGCATGTAGACCTTCAGCACATCATTGGCTTCAGAAATCAAAGCAGTCACAGCCTGCTAATTTGACCAACGTACCATTTACATTTGGAATGGTCTTCTGTCACTATTCGTCTTCAAAATATGTCATAGTTCATGAAGGCAACATTTTTCAGTTGTTTTTTCCAAATATGATACCCCCCCTTCATCAGTAGTAAGCAGTAGACACAGGTCTGCTGTGCAGAGGTTGCTCTTTTTTGCACATGGAACTGGAAGCCACCCCAAACCCCTCTTCAGAAGACCAGTTTACTGTTAGCTGCCTGCAGACAGATGGCTTTTCCATTCCCTCAATGTATTATGAGGAAGAGCCATGTGTCAACTCCAAATAGACTGGCTTAGCTTGTGGCCACAGCTGGAGCTTGAAGCAGTTCTGGTGCCAGGAGATGCCTCTGAGCAGGGGCCAGGGGTCTGCTGCGCTGGCACCCAGCCCAGGGGAGCAGCTGTGGTGGCTGTTTCTCAGCCCCACTACCTGCTGCCTTCATGTGAATACAGGTCCTGCAACCTGTGCTTAGCTGCTTTGAAGCCTTTTTGTTACCTCTTGTGTTTCAAACACTATTCCATTTTTTACTTGTAAGAGTAATTGAGGCCATTTCATCAACATTTCCAGAAACTCATACACCTTTTTGTCAAATTCTATAGAATCTTCTGTCAGTATATTTTCAGTGTTGTTGAGATTACCGTCTCATCCTTCAGTGTGCAGTGACTCAGTATCATACTGTTACATGTTCTCTAGACCTAGCTGTGAATTTAGGCCTTTGTTTCCCCCAGGTTTTCTAAAAGTGGAAAGTTTTCACAATCCTATATGATCTGCATATGCCATGATAGTTGTTGAGTTATGCAATAAGGTTATTAGTCTCATTTTGCAGAGTAAGGAAGTAGTGATAGAGATTGGAACATAAAGTTTACATGAATTTTGTTGTCCAGAGGTGATGAAGACCTAAGGTTTCTTTCCCAGCAGGTTTGTCATGGGATAGCAGCACTATAGATGTTCAAACTGCAGCTCCTGTTAACTTTAGTTCCAGGTCTGAGAGCACACTAACCCACAAATCAGGGACCAAGGAGGAATACACGGTTGTGATGAATCTATGATCGCTATGATTTATGGGGTAAGGACTACAAACACGATGTTCTTCTCTTATGCTGTCTTAGGGGAGGAGGCGGTAGATCTTTGTCCAGCCCAGGACAACCATTACAGTGACAGGTCAGCCCAAGGCAATGGTCATCATGATTAGAACCGGTAATCATATTAACAACAAAATAAATGTAGCCCAATACTACCAACTGTCACCTTACTGCTCAGCCTTCTGGGCATGAAGTCTCAAAGTTCATTTGGGAACCAGAAATTTGAAAGGGTTTTATGGCCACATCAACTGTCTGTTCCTCAGATCATCTACTTTGCCTGGGGTCTTGCACAAGTCCCTGGCAGTCATGACCCCATCCACAGAGGACCCAACAGTACAAAATTATTGTGATGCCTCTGAAACCTTCTTAATCTCTATTCTGTGTCACTCAATGCCTCCCATCACATCCCCTATCAGATTTCTGAGTGTATGATTTTTCTTTCTGGGCCTGGCTAGGAAGTGAGAAGATGCTGCCAGTCAGGGGAGGAGAGTCACAGCTTGACTGCAGCCCTTTGTATCCTACCTGGCTGGAGAAGAGAGGTTAGTCATATAGAATTGTCCTCCCCATGCCAGAGAGAGAGACAAACAAGCTGGAGTGCAGAGTAAAACAGGTCTTGACTCCCACATGATGAGTCCACTGAGCTCTGCAAAATTGTTTGATTTAAAAAAAAAATTGTTTGATTAAAAAAAAAATAACCTCAGATAATCACAAAGATTTTTTCATCAACTTTTTTCTATTCAGCCATACTTGTAGTTCTTGGTTAGAATGAGAGTATATTCCATCTTCTAGTCAGTCTGTTCTCAGCAAGAGCTGTGGGATGGGACACTTACATGCTGACATGTCCTGGTGACTGCTAAACCAGCCTAATCAAGCATGCTGAATAAAAGTATCGTTTTAAGAAATACTTATCTCCAAATCGTAAGTAACCTGGGAGTTTTACAGGCTTTTAGGATTTGAAAATATTTCACTGGCTTCTCACGGTGGCAATAAAGTTCATTTTTTTGTTTTACAGTGATGGCCTCTTTGTCATATTTCTGAATCGGGATGGTGTAAGAGATGCTTACCAGCAATTTTCAGCATGATGAACACAATGTATTTCCCCCCCAGCTTTGTTCTCAGAAATGATGAAAGTCTGCTCTGACATTCACTCCTCCCTCACCCTGCTCCTTTTACTGAAACAACCTAGCTGAGTTTACCATTTGTGCTTGATAGAAACTGTCAAACAGCCCTAAAATAGACATTATTATCAGCAGACATTATATCCAAAGCAGCTTACTCCAGTAATGAATAAATATCCATTCTCCTTCACCCACACACCTGTGATTAGTGACTATCACAAACCATGTGACACATTCCTGTGGGCAGGACCTTAATTATTTCCCTCAGTTTCCCCTCGTATCGCCTTAGAAAACTTGCCAATATGATCAGTTATAGCTGAGCTGGAAGTCTTCTGATTTGGAAGGAAAGAGCTTGTTAAAGGGTCTTTTAAGAGATCGGGTACACTGCACGTGTAGAGTTAAAATTAATGGCATCTGTGCTGAGGTGTGCAGTAGCTGTGATAGCTGTGACAGATGTAGCATAGCTGCATATTACACAGCGGTGCACTCACCCCACATCACGTGTCCAGTGTGCGTGTATCATCCTCAGCAAGCTTTATCTGTGGAGGGAGAAAGGGCTGACAGTAAGCCTGTCCCAGCAATCACTTAAGGCAGATAGGATTGAGAACCACCCCTAAGGTAATGTAATTTTCTAGTAAAGTCTAGTTTACATTGCAAGAAATAAAAAAAAAAAAAAAAATAAAAATAAATAAATAAAAAAAAAAACCAAACCAAAAAACCACAAACCAACAGTTCTTTAATATTTAGCAGTTGCCTTGAACTTGCCTGAGCATAGTGACTTCAGTGATTTTCTGGACTGACAAAACACATTTTCTCTGGAACTCATTACAGAGCTGGGCTGTGTCAGAAACAAAGAAGTGGCTTTATGTAAAGACTTGAAAGAAGAGGGGACAGAGGGTTTGAAAGCCAGCTCAAAAGGGCCACTGAAGAAGAAGCTGCAGAGACAGTTGCAAGAGAATTTAGCACATAAAAATGTGTGATGCTACACAGTCTGTATATGCAATATTCATAAGACTGTTTTTTAGACACACTTTTCCTTTAGACTTTGAAGCTGTCTGAAATCTGCCGACTTTCAAACCACTTAAATATAATAAAGCCTGCACTGATTATATCATGATTGCTGACATTTGGTGTCTGTCAGTCTGAAATAACTTTCCCTCCTTGCTATAATTTCCTCTAAAAAGCAAAGCAGATTCAGTGATTTTCCACAAGCTTTCTCCAAAGAACTGCTGCCTCAATGCCTCGGTGGTGTTTTTTCTGAGGTCAAACACTATTGCCCCAAAGCTTTTATTTTCTCCCCACTTTTACTGTATTTGTTTGTCTGGTACTTCTGTGTCTGATACTCTTGACTGACAAACGGGAGTGCTACCTGTGCATGAAAGAATGTTATTAAAAAATCTTAAAAAGATTCTATTAATATTTTATTAGCATGTCTTTTCTTCCTGAGACTGAATGACAGCTTACCCAAGATAGCTGATTTTAATTGTTTTTATTTTCAACCTGTATTCCTCTTGTCACTGTCTCTCCCACCATCAATCTGGTCAGATGTTTTTCTTTATTATTACCATGAGGCCTCAGCAGCCTATAATTACTCTGAAGAATTCTTTATCTTTTATTTCTGAGGCTTAGATTTTCCTTTCTTTTCATTTTTTTATATATTTTGTTAAGATCTGTAATTAACCTTGCAGCTGTTGATAGTCTGCTCCAGTCTGTAACTATTACACTTCATGCAGCTTCTTTCTGTCACCACCCCCTCTTTTTCCATTCTGCTGCTCGTGAAGGGCTGGTTACAGTAATGATATTCCTGTCTTCAAAGCAATGAACAAAATGTATACAATAAATTCCTTTTGAGATTACTTTGCAGTATCCATTTTTAATGCTAAAATGATTAAAAGTCTTGCTCCTAATAGCACACAGTGCACACATTCCCAGACATTTCCAGCCTGCAGATTCCTAAGATTTGCTGAGGATGGCCAATACAGAGGAGATGGATTTGTGGCAGTGTCCCAGTCTCTGCTCCCCTAGAACTGAAGCTTTTGTCTGTGAGGGGACCATGCCTGAGCTGACAGAAATCAAATATAGATAATTGCATAGATTACATCACTACACTGCTTTCCCTGGAAGTGAGTCTGTCCCTTCCATTCAAGAGATGGAATTACAGAAATAGGAGAAACCATTTCAGATCTGTGATGAAAAGTACGTAATACCCTTAAGGTACATTGCCTTGTCATTAGATATAAGAGGCTTCTTTGAGGATATCGCATTAGTTTGCTAGATTTATGACTTGTGAGTAGAGCTAAATGCAGATGCAATGTTTCTGTGATAACGGTTCTTTATTTTTACAGAGGTACACCTGCTTTGGGCAGACTCATTGCCATCACAGTTCTGTAACATCTTTAAGAGATTTAATTTTGAAAATTAAAAAGCCTATACCCAAACAGAACATGAGAAACATCTTTAATGAAGGTTTTGTTTCAACATTTTAAGACTTGAATTTAGCCTTTTCCATGAACTACTGAGAGAAAGTCAGTCTTCCAGTGATGAAGAAACCAAGTAGGTATTGTTATAGATCTGCATCATCAGTACTCTCGAAGGCTACTATAATGACCACCATAACATGCCTAAGTCACCTATTTCATGAGTCAAAGATCATTCGGGACTTTCAAAACTTCAGGTGGTAACCTTTAAACTTTCTGCAGCCATTCATAAGCGGATTCATTACTAGAGAACAGCAGCTGACATTCAATATCAGTCT
>JBCJKH010006519.1:0-23239 GCA_039877255.1 Loriculus beryllinus | reverse complement strand
TATGTGGAACAAAGACAGTTGTAACTGTTGAAGGCACAGATATGCTCCACAAACTTTCTCTTTCTCCACTGCTTGCAGATTCTCAAAGCGGAGAGGATGGGTGAGGCTCTGGACACTTCTCAATACAGAAATGGATTTACAAGTCACCAGCACTAACCTCTGCATAACTTACATTTAGCCTGTGCTAAAACAGGAAGCTCTGTTTTATTGATGTGTTATGCTCCACAGCTACACCAGCTATAATCTTTGGGCTTTACAGATTTCCCAAATGGAATATAAAGTTCCTGTGTTCGTATTTAGCTGTGTCAATTACATTGAACTATGGATTCATAGATTTGAAGCCAGAAGAAGCCACTGGAATGATATTACTTCCTAGCATTCAACAAGCAACTCCTGCATAGCTTCAGAATAAATCAAACATATAGAGAGAGATATTAAACCTTAACTATACAAATCAGTTTGTCATCCCACCATTGGTACTGACACCTGATCTCTATACTTCAGTGCCAGTCCTTCTCCAAAATATCACTATAGAAGACTTATAGCTAACACCCTTGTGCACTGTTCCTCAGTTTCCTGTGGCTCACTTTTCCTTTCTTCCAGTCTTTACATTAACCTTGTTTTACAATGTTAAAGGCTGTAGCTGCATATATATATAGCAGAACTTTTCTCAAGACAGAAAGTATGGAATGTAGTAAACTGCTAGGGACCCGATAGTGGTCTTGCACTACAAGTCCCTGCTATGTCAATTTCTGTATCAAGCTTTCATTCTTTGTTTTTTCCCCTCAGCAACCCTGTTTTTTTGCCACTGACTGAAGAACTCAGCATGGATTTGCCAGCTTTCTTTGTGTTGAAGTTTCACCAACCTATTCCTATGTCCTTATCCAGTATTGAAATGATACAGAGGCTGACAGGCATGTTCTAATTGTTTTTAAGACTAAGTAACGAAGTAATTGTTTTTAAAACTAAGACTTTTCTGTGACTATGCACTGCCTATTCACCTTTTATTTCCCTGTGTGAATGTTGTAAGAAGGATAACTGCTGATTCTAGCAACCAGTGCGAAACACAGAAGTTCTAAGAAAAGTATCACAAATTACAGGCAAAGCTGTTAAACACTCTACCTCAAATTTCCATTAGCAAAAAAGGGGGTAAGAAAGGAGATAGATGTTTTGATCTTTTCAAAATACTGGGTTTGTTTTTAATATAGGCTTTCATGTGCAGTCATAACCTAAATGCTAATTAAAAAAAAATCACTTGTTTTCAGGAATTCAGATTACTGGCTTGAAACTAGCTCCTCTGTATAAGCTGATTGTTCAGTCTACCCTTAAAGAAAAAGACAGTGAAGATGTGTCTACATATAAATCCCATTTCTTTGTGGTGAGTATAGCGTTTGTTTGACACACACTTTGCTCTTGTGCAAGATACATACTGAACTGTATTTCCCCATAAGCAAGCAGTACAGACTTCCCAGAATCCCAATAGTATTTAAGTGCTCCTTAGGAAATAGTTCAAATTATTTATGAAACAGTGGTAGACCCTTTCAAGTAAGTGAGCTTCTCATCCTCATTAATGAAACACTGCGTGCATGGCTGTTGAAGTCATACTAATTTGTCTGTCTGTAACCCAAATACTTGCACTAGTAAAAATTGCTCAGAACTTTACCATTAATGCTTTAAAAAGAAGGAAGCTTATTGACTGGTGTAAGAAGCAAGTCTCAAGATGGTGCTTACCTAGACTTTTGAAGGTCTTTATCAAGCTGCATGTCATGCTGCATATCATGCTGTTTTAACAAAAAAAGATTTATTGATTAGATAACACTGAGAATACTGATTCCTTTTAAAGAGACTGGCAGGATGAGAAGTATAAAGTGTTGTAACAGCGATGTCAATTAAAGTCTAGGGCCATGATGGTTTAACTCTAGATGGCTTCCCTTGTAATAACTAAATACTTAATTTAGCCTGCATTAGGTGTAGAGATAAAAATTTACAATAGAAAATGGTGGCTTTCTGCCAGACTTATGTACAGGGCAGCTAAAGATCAAGCTTCAATGATCTACTTTTTTTTGCTAGGAAACATTAATTTCGCAGTTAATGGCAATAAAGATAAGGATGCTTCTTTCTCTTCTACTAACAGTGGTAGCAGAGCCCATTGCCTATATAGTTCCTGGACTTTGAGTTCGTGGTAGTAGCAAGCTTACACCATGCTAAAATGAGATGTAGCAAAGCTTTTGTCTCTAAAGCCCTTAAAACAAATTTTTTGTTTCCCTTAGACACACACAAAAAGCTCTGTAATTTCAGCAACCCCCTAAAATATTAGTACTTGCTAGGAGATTGCTAGAAGATTGCTAGAAGTTTAAAGATTTTACTTTTAATAATAAATTACTAACCTCAAAAGGAATGCAGTGGAAACCCTTTTGCTCCATGACCACACAAAGACAAACTGTTCTACTCTGTTCTTCAGCTTTTCTTAATGTAGACCCTGCTAATTAACTGCCCTGCCCTGTTCTTAAGGTGACAGCTCCCACTTGGCATCCAGGAATAGGTAACACACTACATTGCACTTCGATTTTGTTAGAGAATCACTGTTGACATGGACAGGTGGCAAATTTTTCTTACTATCTCCTCTCCTCCTCCTCTCCACATGAATCGTCAGGAGACCTAATCAGGAGATTCTAATCAAACAAGCTTCTCTAAAGAAAGCAGTAGTGATGTCAAGCAGCACTACTATGATATTCTTTTGAGGGATTTTGGTTATTAACATTTCTATAGCCTACAAGGCTCTTAAGAGTATTTGGTAGAATAGGTGGCCCTTGAACTAGTGACCGCTTGGCTCTGGGTATATTCACTTAATTTGGATGCATTTGGGAGGGAGAGTAGATCTCATTTTGCTTCCTCTAAGGATTATGTTTCTACTGAAATGCAAAGACATGATGGATATGATAGCAACGTGTCTTCCAAAATTATTTGTGTTGTCAGATTGTGCAGTTGCCTGATAACGTCAAGCTTTAAATTTTCTTGTTTTCAGTGCTTGAAATATCACCATATTTGTTGTTCAGTCTCTTCCAGATTGCCCAAAGCACTGCTACTTCATAAACAATGGCTCAGAAAAATCAGATTCAGCAGGGGCCTTGGTCAGTAAAATCCCATTTAGCCATCCGCAGTGTGTACCTGGTGTAATAGAGATTCTTCGACATCAAGTGGCGTATAACAGTCTTATTAGCAGCTGTGTGTCTGATAAACATATAAATGAAGGTAAATTGCATGGTTGGAAGTAATGGCAGAGTATTAGAAACTAGCTTCTAAGCTAGTTGTTAAAAGATTTACTGCTCCCTTGCCAAAGCTATCACTACTTATGAGTATTTTAAATGATAAAAATAATCCTTAATTCTAGAATTACACTCTGTGTGTCTATATATATAATAATAATAATATATATATATGTATTAATCCTCTAGGTCTGACACTTCTTATAAGCATAAACTAAGTTGACAAAGTAATGAATAATTACATTCTACTGCATCAGTATTTTTTAAATTCTGCATGTGATGCAGCCATGAGTCAATGGATATCACTAAATAGTGGTTTTATTTCTAGATGGTACAGAACTGCTTTACTTTGAAGTGGCACCACACAAGAACACCAGCTTTTCTGTCTTTTTCCTTCATCCCGTGAATGAGAATTTAGCCTCTGGTATGTGTGGAATAACTGATACTGTCCTCATTACTGGGCTGACAAAGGGATTTGCTTCTATCCAGGCTCTTGCTTCTCAGTTGCAAAAGCATTCAAAGAGCTACTCTTGATGGTGTGCAAACCATGAAAACAGAAGTAGCACTTGTATATAAACTGCTTGCTGAAGTGTTCAGTATTTGGCATAGAACTGAAAGTAAACACAAGTAATCAAGTCCTATTCTGCCTTGGCCTGCAGTTAATTCATAAATTGTAACTTGTGCTATTTTTAAGTATACTAGGAAAAAAACCAAAGTGTTATGCAAGAGCACTGCTGCAAGCCCCATCCCACTGACTTCAGTCTTTCCTCTCCTAAAGCATGAGAATGAAAGGCTTGTTTTTCATGTTTATAAAACTGTTTATTTTGAATTGCTTACATTCTGTTCTTTCTTAGTGACAATTGATGTTATAACCTCCAGAGAAATCCAATGTCACCTTCATTTAAATCCTCAAGACCAAACTCTCAATTCTAGTGATGACTTTATAACAAGAGCTGTGAAGCGGTAAGTAGCTTTATTTCACAACACATGGAATGAATTAACCTCAGGTGTCCATTTAATGGAAAGATTGTGTGTGTTCACAAGGCCATAAACTCAGCAACCAGAAAACTTCACTCTAATAAAAAGTTATAATAGTGAGAATAAGTTACTTTGGTGTCTTAAGTGTCTCTTTCAGAAACTTTAAACATGAATAGTGATGGAAAGTGTTTCTTTCAAGTAATAAGCAGATGGGGCAGGGAAATACTTTTGAATGAAGTATTCTACCTTTTATAAAGATGCTTTTTTCTTTTGTAAACATGCTTTTCTCAAGACTTTAGCTGATGAGTCTCATGACTGGTATAACTTAAGAATAGCATGGAAAGAGCTCTTCTCACACCAACCAGTGCTTCCTTTCAGAAAGTGAGGTGTATACAGCATACCTATAACAGCGTGTCTTGCTTGCTTTCTGAAGCAAATTCTGAAACAAATTCCAAGAGGCAAGTTGCTGTGATATAGGAACATACTCTAGAGAAGGGATTGAGAGCGCTAATTAATTTAGCATAAGCCAGTCTACAACTAGTATCTATTTGATGACAGCAAGATCAATGCAGGCTGGATTTTTAACCTGTTTTAAAACTAGATATTATTCCCAGAACCAGGTAATGCTATTGTTAGAGTGGAGAAAAAAAATCTAGTGTAGATAGTGTTTTAGAGAAGATATGCTCTGTACTGGTTTTATACAAAACATGAAAGTTACAATTATAAAACTCACAAGAGTTACTGTATTTCAATATTGTTAGTTTAGCTTTTTGTTAAAAGCACCCTTATGACTTTACTTTTACCAAATCCTCCTTGCTTTTCCTATCAAAGCTGCTTTATACCCCTAAGCTCAAAGATCCAGCACTTGAATTCGTTAACATGTTTCAACTCTAGCACATGTAGTTATACTGTAGTTACTATTATGTTGTACAAAGCAAAAAGATGCAAGGAGGTAGTGGCTGGTTTTTCACCACAGGTATCATTCAGATGTCAGCCACAGTCTAAAAAAAGACGTAAGCTGAAGGATGGATAAAGTCTGTAATACTGACTAATCTTTTATTTCCTCTTTCAGTTGCATGTCAGTCCCAGTTGTCATGAGAGCTATTTTCAGGAATGCTGCCAAGGTGAAAGCTGCCAGTGAAACACAAGACGTGAAAGCAGACATGAAGCAGAAACCTGAACCACCATGTGAGCAAGTTACATATTCTGATAGTCTCGAAGACAGTCTTTCTGTGGCTGGTCAGCAAGATTTGGTAGTGACAGATAAGCCAAGTATTACAGACAGCGCAAAAGGAAATCTCTCCACAGCCAAACCGGAAACTCTGGGTGATAACACAGAAAAAAGTAACCCCACAGTAAGTACAGAAGCTTTGTGTGGAGCAGAGGAAAGTAATTCCACAGCTAGTACAGAAGCTGTTATGATAGATAAGAAAAACACACAATCTATTGTTTGATAATCAAACAAGAAAGAAGTATTTTCCCTTGTGTAGATTGCTTTTGCAGAAGTAGCTGGAAAAACTTGGCAAGCTCACTGTCTACTTAGTGATTTGTGAATGGAGTTTCCTCTTTGCACACTGTTAAATATACACAAGTAATGCTCTTGAATTTGCATTTTTAAACTTCCAAATTTGGAAAGTCTACCACTGCTCTAGTAACCTTTATTTTTGTCTGCACCACATTCTACCACAGTACAGAAGGTATTTCTGTCTAACATATGTGATATGGGCTATAACATGGCACATGCACCTCTGGGAAAGTAATTTAATCCATGTCAGCATTATACTAAATAAATTGAGAAAATGAATGAACAGTTTTGCACGTACATAATCTAGCAGATAGAGGCTTCTAATTGCATTTGTTTCCCCCTAATACAGAAGTAGTACTGAATGACAGCCAAATTTACAGTCCACCAACTCCATGGTAAGATAACAGAATCTTTAGTAAGGAAGTTGTAAACTCAGTCTCTGAAAGTCAAGTAATTTTTACCTTAGCTTTTTTCTGGTCTCAAAGTATAAACTGTTTTTGTGATTTTAATTTATTTTTTTAAAGCATATTTCAGTTGGCTCTTCAAAATTTTAGTTTGTCTTTGTCTAGACCTGCTTTGTCTCAGACATGAAGAAAAGTCACAGCAACTTAAAACAAGTAAACTTCTTACTGTAAATCATTTTAACTAGTGTAAAACAGAGACAGGAATTCAAGAAGAGACTTCCAGACCAGAGCAATTTGCAGCTACAGTTAAGGGAAGTAACAGGAAAAGGTATCAAATATAGAATGCTGGCACAGAAATACAAAGCTATCAGAACTCTATGTGTGTGGCTGACAACATGGTTCAAAAAGAAGGTGAATATGGCTGGCTTCCTTGAAGAGCTTGAAAAAAATACTCTGGGAATGAGGGAAAGAGAGTTCAGGCTAGAGGGACTGGCAAAAAACCACAAGGAAATTCACTAGACTGGAAACATGTTCAGTGTGGTCTAAGAGGGTGAGAGGAGATGGTCTAACAGCAAAACAATGCAATTGCCAGTAATTCTGCATTCTAAGAGGATGGTGTATTTTCAGCACAAGTGAAATAACTAGAACTGTATGAAGAGGAAAAAATAGTTTTTAAATGTGAAAGTGCATTGCACAGTGGTTACAAGAGGAAGAATATGACGAAGGTCAAAAAATTCCTGTATTTTATACAGTGACTAGAGAGAGTCACAACAGAGTTAGCACATCATCAATAGCAGCTTTTTCTGCAAGAAGAGCTGTCCATAGCACAGGGCATTTATTTTTTAGATATCAGAGAGGACTGATTTAGAGGGGCTATTTAAGGGATCTGCTCCATTTCCAAATGAGAATGTAGGCGTGAAATGATAGCTTCTGACACAGAACAGAAACATGTTTAGTAAATCTCTGTGAAGCTCTACAAGTGCTTTCCCCTTTCTGTGAAAACTTAAGATTAAAAGCAAAGTGGTTTTTTTTTTTGCCAGAAGCCAAAATGTGGTGAAGTTTTGCAGAATTATCTCTAATGGAAAGTACAAAAATCAGACTTCCCTAAAATGAAGTGATGCATCAGCCATGGTCCACAAACTGAGAATCAAATACAGTTGAGATAATTTTAAATACCAATGAGACAGAAAACCTAATGTTCCAGATGCTGGACATGATGAAGTATATCCAGTGATAAGCCCAGTTGCTCTATTAGCCAAATAGTCTGCTTTTTAACCCAAGCAAGGGTTGACTTTTCAGGATCTGTGCAGAGTTTTGCCTTGCTGCATTCAGACTGCAAGGAACCAACCTCACCATTACTTCTACAAGTGTTTTCACCAGAGCTGCCACCATCTGCATGTTTTCCAGCTTCAGCTTCATTGTATTCTGTCCCAGCTGGAGCTGTGTGATTAAGGTCCATGTCCTGAACAGAATCTAAAATGTGTCCAAGATGTGGCTGTTGTTCAGTAGAGCTCAGGTACTTCAGCACATCTTCTTCGTGCTTTCCAACTGCATCAAGAAGATTATTTATCTCACTTAAAGCAGAATCATGTCCATTAAAATGACACCAGGATAAGAGAGCACTGAAAAGTTAAGAAAAACAACAAAAAAGTGATTACATGTACTCACACAGATCTCCAGTTGTTGAAGGTTGATACCAATGTGACAAGATACTTATACTATATAAATGCATATATTTCATTCACATTTACTGGGAAATTCAAGCAGTAGAACCAAATATTAAGCTTAAAGATGTAGATTCAGATAATTTTGGCAGAGCAACTGACAGAGGAATTTTAAGAATGATCACTCTACAACCTGTATTCAAGTCCTAGATGATACTCAGGCTGCTCACTTTGGACAGATTTACAGTGCATGCTCCCTTCACACACACATGACCTTAAGAAGTTCATAACTTACTTCAGGGTTCCTCTGAACTGGCCACATGTAACCATCAGCTCAGCACCCTGTCTGTAACCTTGATTAAAGCCTTCCTGGAGTGCGAGTTCTTTCCCAGCCTCAATTCCATCCCTGTAGCCTTCCTGTAATAAGAGCAGTGAAACAGGTTGGTCACAAGATCAAAAAGTGGACCTGTGACAATTCTGTAACAATAAAGAAAGCTTAAACAAGTGTTCAGCCTCTTAAATTGCAGCTTCTAGATTTTAACATCTCTCCCAGCTAAACCCCCACTGCCAAACCAAAACACGCTTTTTGCAGCATTATGATTTACTGATCTGTAAGATCCTATTCTTTACCAAAAGGATCCCCAGGAGGTCAGAAAATAAGGAGAGTACTTTAAGAAATATCAAAAAATAAGAGAAATCTGGAAGAAAGTGCTTGCTTTTATGATAACCACCTCCTTTGCAAAAAATTCATTAAGGAATATCACAGACAGATTTCTAGCCATCTAAAAAACACATAGGCTGCAAAGCCTCCCCTTTAGCAGAGGTACTCTTCTGTCTGTAATCCATCTACCTGTATCCACAAAAACAATTACTGAACCTTGCTTCTCTGCTGGATCTCATTCAATTCAAGAGTTATACTGGAAAAAAGATGGTGATGGAGTAAATCACATGTAAATATACAAAACAATGTGATGGTTTCCTGTGAGAAACCGCCAATGACTGTATTGCAAATTAATTTCTTCATATTCTGACCATATTACCATATAACATAGAGTAATTCTTAACTTCTTTCACACCAAAATTCAAAGTTGTAGGAGTGAAAGCTTGTATTTGCTCATGAGTGAAGAAAACTAGCGGCCTTGCTGAAGAAATAGCCAGGAAGAAGAATGTTTATTTTGCACAACATACGGCTCTAACCTCAATAACAGTTTGTGATTTTGCAGTATCTACTTATCAAATATCAGAGGGATTTGTGTAAGAACACTGAATCGCCCCTTAAAAGAACCAGGCTTTTCAAGGGACTCACACACAGGAGGCTTTTCCTTGGAGAATACAACAGCTCTGTTGTAATACCCTTCCTCATCAACAGCCTGCACAAGAGCTTCCATTCATGTTCTTCAGCCAAATGCTGTTCACCCTTGAGCAGACGAGCCCTACTGGTCCCATGCTGAATGATAATGTATCTGTTGAAGTAACCCGGGTTTATGTACTTGTTTTGCTCCCTGTAGAATACCAGGAAGGCAAAGGCTGCGGAAAAAAGCTTTCATAAAATACACTTTTCACTAGGAGAGTAAATAAGCCAAAGAACTACCCAGATCGCAGCATCCAATTGTGGTTTCACGCGGAGTCACAAATCTTACATCTGACTGACGAAGAACTCTACTTAAAAACCCAAACATCTCATAGTTTTCTACTAGCACTGTTTAGCTGTGTTGCTCTACATTTCCTAGTGGTATACTACAATACAGTGGCATGCCTACAAGTATGAAGCAAATCGCTCACATCAGAATTGAGCACTGCCTTTTGGAAATGCACATGATTGTACACGGGCAGCTGATGTCTTCTAGTAAAACAGTACTTTGCTTTGATGACTACTAGGATAGTGTTTCTGTAAATCCCTGCTACATTTTCCTGGCACTCAGTGGAAACTAAGCCACAATAACTTTTTAAGCAGCCACTCTTGGTTTAAAGCACAACACCCTCTTTAAATAAGACACACGTATACCAAGATATGTATCAAAATATCTGAAATGGTTAAAAAGATTATTAAATCACTGCTGTAGTATTACCTTCAATCTTCTTTTCATGGTGCTATTCCATTCTTTCTGTAGCAAATACATCTCATCTGCATCTTCATCAAATATATCCTCACTGCATCGACTGACTGCAGCTTGTACCCAGGCCATAACAGCAGTGATGGCTATGACTCTGTTTATGTGGTTAAGAAAATACTCTCAGAAGTCCCCTTGGCTAAGTGTCCCAGTAGAACATAGGCGGATAATGTGAGTTCTGAAGAGGTCGTGAAGGGAGCTGGTGGTTCAGCCTGTACATAGGTCTCCACATGGAAACTCGACGCTGTTGACCATCGGGGTGCATCTGTCGAGACAAGGAGGCAGATCATCACCCACAAAGCAACTTCTGAGGCTTACAGGGACAACTTCAGGCAGCAGCTTCTTCCCTTACAATAAAAACCAAGCGCCGTTTCTTGCAGCACCAATGGCTCTCGCGGATCCCATGGCCAGCAGAGCCGTCCCACGCCCGGCCGCGCCGCTTCGCCCCGGGACATCACCGGCTGGAATCTCGCTGCCGGCAGACCCCTTCCCCGCACCCCAACAGTCCCCGCTGCCTGACAAACCCTGGCCGAGCCCACAGGACAGCCCGCCGCCAGGCCCCGACACTCCATTTCACAGCCGGCGCTCAGCTCCACACAAGCGGCCGCGCTGCGGGAGCCTTCTTTCCGCCTCCCCTCATCTACCGCTCGTCTCGCCTCTCCCGGCTGCTAGCTCGGCCCCCGCCGCCAGCACAGCCCCGCGTCCCGTACCCTCACCACAGCCACCGCGCCGCTCAGCAACGCCACTTGCTGGGGGCCGCCATCTTGACTGATGGCAAGCTGGCTTCACTGACGTCAGAAGCAATAGCGGAGCGGCAGCCATGTTGACCGAGGGCAAAGTCCTCAGGTAAATGGCCGCCATCTTACCCGACAGTGCTGTGGCTTCAAAGCCCATCCAAGACAGCAGAGGATGGTGGCCATGTTGAGTAAGGGCGCAGCCTGGCATCCTCCTGAAGAAGGCGGGACGGGGTGGCCGGGCAGTCGAGATCCCTGTCCGCTGAGGAGACCGGGAGTCGGTGCAGGAAGGAGCCATTACTGTGAACGCTTCTTCCGGCTGCCCGGGGTGAGGGGCGTGTGGCTGCCGCAGCCCTTCCATGGCACCCACGGCCAGCCTCGAGGCAGGGAGGTTTAATCGTTTCTTCAGTCGTAAATTGTGGAATTTGAAATCAAAAGTCTGCCTTGTTGGCTTCTGAGTCCTCAAGGTCCTCGTGTGTCAGGTGTGTCCTTAAGTTATCGTCTACAATATTGACGCATTACAGTAATAAATCCTTTTCAATATAAAGAGTGCCAGGAGGAGTAAAGTGTTACAGTGTTTGCTTCTATTAGAGAAAACAATACCTTTTTGATATACATACAACAGAATAATGTGTTTTTGTTTTTTCTTGGTGCATACTATGTTTGGCTTATGAGCACAAGTTTGAAGTTAGTTAGTCTGCATAAACATACTATACACCAACCTTGAATTTCAAGTTGTATGTTTCTCCAAACGCCCAGCTCCTGCTACAGTAAATGCCCCCATGTACTGAGTGCTTCTGTGGGTCCGTCATCTGGAGATGCTGTTGCCCTGCGTACCACACAGCACAGCAGGGCTAGGGACACTGAAGTGGGGGATGGCAAAGCCTGTCCTCACACTGAAGGTACTGAGCAATGAATACAGCCACAGGACTCTCATTTCCCTCCTCCCTTTTGTTTTGTAGAGACAGCCTGTCCTGCTCATGGCCCTTCTCGGACGCGCGCTGCTGGTTACGTGCTGAGGTATGAGCGGCCAAGTAACCCAAATCTGTCTAGACACTGGTGTGCCTGGGATGAAATGACACTGGATGGCCAGAACTGTGCGTATCTGTTCCTCAGCTGTTGCTGTATGTGTACATGACTGCTGATTTCCAAGCCCAGGGCTATCAATCACTTCCACCTGCTGTCTGGTAGAGGCTTATTTAGCTAGCTCTGGCATTCAGGTAACAATGCTGAATATAGCCCACATGCACAAATTCAAGAGTCACAGAAAAGCCACCCAGCAACAGCAACTTGTGACCCTTCATGACAGGTAGTAATGGCACTGCTAAACCTGGATTAACCCTTTGATTATCATCCTGCGCTCTGTCGCCTCAGCCACTTGCTCTTTTGGGAAAGATACAGAGGTCATGGCTCAGGGCCACTGTGAGTTTCCCAAATTCACAACATCTCGGTTTAAATGTCTTATATTTACCACGGTTGATCGTTCCACACATATATTTATCTAACATAAGTCCTTACAACCATGAGAAACAATGAAGAAAGCTCATATTTCTACCCCTTTCTGTTAGTGGTTGTATGTGGGTAACTTCGTGAACTATATTGTATACAGAGAGGAGCATTGTTGGGTTATGAAGTGCAGTTGCAACTTGAAGACAAGTTGATTGTTTGCTGGTGGTCTTGACAGGGCCGCTGTCAGGGCTTGAGGGTGAAGTGCAGTGCCACAGGGTGTGGAGGTTTTCTACACCTAAGTGTGTTCCAAATAAAGCAGTGTGACACTTTGTGATTACACTTACCTAAGAATGAAAACTCAAGAACAATATTTCACAGGCTACAAAGCAGTTCCCACATTTTTGCAGAATAAAGAGAAGTTATCTGAAAATGTGAAAAGCAAAGTAGATGATTTGTGACCAATTGCAAAGTTTATCACTGCTATACCTAAGATTAAAAACTATCCAATTTTAGGCTTATAGGATGTGTAATACCAAAGCTGCCTCATATCCATGAACATGCTTGGCTCAGCTTGTGCTCCGTGCACTCCTGGAGTACTAGGGAGAGCTTCCAAAGGGCCCAGTACAGAGTCATGTAGAGTTTAAGATTACTAAGGAGTTGTGGGACATCATTACAGAGGATTACTGTCAGCTTCATCTTAATAGCAAGGCTTGCCATTAAGCAATCAGCCATGAGTGATTGCCAGAAGCAAAATAAATGAACACAGTGGCATGGGCTGCTCCTTTACACCTTTATTACTGTGCATAATAATGATTCATTCAGATCATTACACACTCTTTCAGTCATCAGTGCCTCAAACCCAGACCGACATGGGCAGCCAATGGATTTTGTCCTAATGCACAAAGACACCTCAGGTTTAAAGCTTTTTTGAAGGGTGGTTGATTACCATAGCCAGGACTTGTGCTGTGTATGAGCTACTCCGTGGGCCAGGATGATCACATTCTCATCTCTACTGCTGTGCACTATCTTGTCTCTAGCAAGAGTTGAGCTAAGGCTCGAAAAGAGCTCAGGGCAGAGGATTATTTACACCTTAAATTATTCTCCAATTATACAATACTTATTGTCACGGACCTCCAGAAGCATGTTTCATTGGCTCTAATTTAGGGAGTAATGCAATCCATTTAAGAAATAAGAGCACTTAAATGATATTTGGATGAATTTCAAGAACACTTAAATCACTGTTTACTTGTTCTCTGTGGTAAACAAGACTAAAACATAATGGGAAAGAGTAAGCTATTGAAATGTGAGGAGAATGAAAACCATCAATATTTAATAAAGATGGTATATGCATTGTCACCAAACATTGCACAAAGTTTCTGGAGAGCCTTAGACCATCAGTCCTTCACAAAATTTATATACTATCTATGGTGAGGGCTGTAGTCTTTTCCAGAAATGTGGCTCTACTGCCTGGCTGATTCTAGTCTGTTTCCCTTGAATACAGTGATAACAGGGTATTGGGAGAACTGCGTACAACAGCAGCAAGACAGACATGCACACATGCAGCCTGTATCTCTGTCCTGATCTTGGCACTCTAGTTTTCCTTTATGTAATGGATGGTGGGGTTGTGTACTGCTGGCTGATGGTTGCAATAGTAATACGGTGACCTCCAGTGCTTAAATCCTTTGCTTCCAGACCTACCACAGAGAAGGAAGCAGTAGCTAACAGGTTAACTGCAAGGTCACAGGCTTAATGAGGTTTTAAATATTGCAGCTCACAGCACAGGAGACTATATTAACACTAAATTAAACAAGAGGGTGAAAAACCACCTCTAGGATCAACGATTATTACCAGGTCATGGTAATAAATGTACGTTTCTGTGTTTTCCAATAACATCTCTCATTCAGAATATTAAGGCAATTTACTAGTAAATCCCTATCACCCTCTTGTGATGAAGGTAAGTAATACATAGGAATCACTTGCCTGTTTTTGTGTAATCGCTTCTCTTCAATAATATATAATATTACAGAACATTTTGTGTCAACATGTCTCATTTAATGTCAGAAGAAAATGTGATAATATGGGAAAGTGCTAGAAATTTATGAATATATCAAGGGTAAATGTCTAACATTCACTTCAAAGCACCACAGAAATATTAATAACCTTTTTGTCATTGCTTCTCACACGGTGTTTTCAAGGGGAAAGATAGTTTTCTGCCTCTTCCTTCCACCATATTACCAAAACACAGACCTTTGATAGTTAAATGTCACAACAGGGCAGTTTTCCTACTTGGAGAATCATTACCAATGCAAATCCTGTCCAAAAAAGAAACCTTTCCTGAATATCCCATGGACTGCCAGCAGTTTGGCTTGTATTGAATTATAAGTGTAAGTGGTTAACTGAGGGGATACTTTTTGCCTTCCCTACTTTCCCCAGGCTTGTTTTGTTCATCCCCAGTGGAGCCAGGTTTGCAGTCTGAAAACTGTACTCCTAACTGTTGCATACTAAACAGAGCAATGGATATAGTTTATCAACACCAAAGCAGTTCCCCTCTATCTGTCATTCTTGGCTTGCTCCTCAAATTAATGAAATTTGTTGTCCCCAGATGTAGTTCCTATTTTCATACTGGAACTTCAGTAACAACTCTAACATTGCAAAGAAGGTACTATGGCTGAGGTCAGAATGAGCTATATACACATTTCAGATCAAGATTAATGCTAGCAGCATCCTTTTTAGAACATACAACAGAGAATCAAAGAAGGACTATTCCTGATAGTCTTCAGTCTGTTGACAGCTTTTTATAGAGTGAAATTCACAGGAAAAGGTTATGTCAGTAAGTACAAGAAAATGTAAGAAATTCTACATTTTAGTTCTGTAGCTGAAACGTGTCTTTTGGAATTGTGATATCAGTGATGAGTCTGACTGGTTTCGTATCATCAATAAATCAGGACCCTGTAGCTTTATGACTCAGACACCCTTCAGGAAGGTTTTTCTACCTTATTGGTTATGTTTTTTGATGTAGAGTTTCCATTTTGTTTAAATAATAATTGATCATATCAAAATGATTATTGTAAATGTAACTGGTCCAAGGAAAATGCTGTATTCTGCAACATTAGGAATTTCCCCAGTCAATTGCATCTCTATTCAGATCCCACAGACTTTTTATCAAACTCCTGCTCTGAGAGAGAAATGCCAGCTCTTTTCCTTTGGCTAAGAGATGATTTGCCCTCTGTTTTATCCCTTGTATAAACTTGGACAAATGATGAAAAACTGCAGGAATAGCAGCTGTACAGTGCTGATCCAATTGTCTGAAGTCAATAGAACTGCTAGGAGGCATAGAACTTGTGGAGTGCACTGATTTCTTTGGCACCTGAAACTGTAAGAAAACAATTGTTTCAGTGACAATGCACAGTTCTTGAAAGGTTGAGGTCATGACAAGGGTGGTTAAATGGTGGCTTTTGAATTGCATGTGGATTGTGAACAATTCGAGTACAGCATGTATGCCATATCTGCAGCGTATGATTGGTTGTTTGGCTGTGCTAGCACAGAGGCTGCTGGGCAGTTCACATCCTCAGCTGTGGAGGAAATTGAGCTGGCACCATTGGGCCACTTGGGACCCAGTTGTACACTGGGGCTGGCTCCCTCCCACAGGGAGCTACAGCCCCCTGCAGAGCCCTTGTCACCCAGGAGCTACTCCTGGAGCTCTCCAAGGAGGGCCTTGTGAGGTGAGACAAAGCAAATGCCCGGGACAGCATATAGCTGGGAACAGCAAAATGTTTCTGCCTCTTTTCCCCATTTTTCCCTTATGACTGCTGCTACAGGTAGGTGGGGTGGTAGACCTTACTGTGCTGCCCCTGGCAGTGCAGTTGGGCAGTTAGTTTCTCTTCTCCTACCTCCTGTCTCCCATTCTTGGTCCCTTTCTCTTAACCAATGCTGACAGAACACATACCACTTTGCTTATGGCTCCACCTCTGAGTTATGCTCAGCCACCTGGAGGTGATGGCATGTAGCTAACTGCTCAGGAATTGATTCTCCTGCCTTGCATTGAACGTGATCTTAGCACTTCCCCACGTTACTTTCTCAGAGTTGCAAGTACAGATGTGCTCATCTTGCACAATTAGCATCACTGGAAGGTACTATAATCGATAGCTGGTGCCATGCAGCTCAACAGAACAGGGAACTGACATTTAAATAAGATGAACTGGTGCATGTGGCCTGTCCTGAATATTACTCACTAGTCTGGAAAAGACTGAGCATGGTTACTCATAGTTACTCCATGTTATTTCACAGGATTTAACTGTATACATTTACATGGAGTTACCTACCCATACTTGGCCATTGTATTTTTCTCAGTTCACCTCATCCAACAATATGCCACCACCTAAACAAGTAACATTTGGTACCTTATTTTGTTTTCATTGAATTACTGAAGTCAGTACCTGTCACCCTGGCTTGTGATGAGAAGCACATTGCTATTCAAGTACTTACTGGTTTCTGTGGGTTTGCTCAGAGCGTGACACAGTACTCACATGCAGGATCACACTGAAGGTGAACTTTCCCATTGAATTCTTGGCAGCAGCAAACTTGCTAACTCTTTAAGAAAACTGAAACAGCAGTGATCATATTGCAGGCTCAGGCCCTGAGGAGTCATATGAGACCTTCAAAGTCTGAAGCTGCCTTTCTTTGCTCATCCAAAAGCTGCAATGAGTGGCTCAGTGGGATTTGTCAGGCAGGCTTGGCTCATATTTTAAATAGCAATAAAGAGCTTCAAAGCTCTTCAAATAGCTAGGGAAGAAAACCCCAAACTACAAGCTATCCTGTTTTGTCAAATCAATGAGGCCACACCTGCAGCAAAACAATATATTGTGTTTTGCCATTGAGTCAGTGTGTCAGCTAATTGTGACTAAACAATTTTACAAGTCATGCAGCAATTACATAGCGAAATCAGAAATAATCAGAATTAATTCAGCACCACGCGAAGGCTGTGACTCCAAATCCATGGCAATGTGTCAGTTACAGGGGAGGAACTGTAAGGGAAGCTGATTTGAGGCAATTTGTGCACAGAGACTGTAAAAAGCTCTTGATAGAAATGGGCTACATCATTTTATTTCTACCTAAACCCAGTAGTTTCTCTTTGTAACTCACATCCAGATTCCCCAGAGAAACCTATCTCACTGCAATAGCTTTGTTTGGGTGAAAAATACATCTCAGGATGGGAACTGTTTTGCCATTTTAATCAGGTAGCAATTGCAAATTGATCACATTATAAGGTTTCAGAGTATCACCTGTGTGGAATATTAGTATCAAGGTCGTTATTATAAACATTGCATACCCTGTTCTGTTCAGTTCCATTCCCAGAACTCTATTAAAAATGAACATTTTAGAGTCTTAATAATGTAATTAATTTTTTTCTTTTTGTGAACTATCATATTCTGTCGAGGAGCACTCTTTGTACAAGGTTTGGCAAAGGAATTTCCAGTTTATTAAAGAGACTGTGATCTAATAATTTGGCCAAGGAAAATCTGCAGGTCCTCTGAGAATCATCTTAGCACATATGGTCCTTTTTCCTTTAGTGTATAGTTGTTCTACTAATGTGCTGAGGGCTACATTTTATCCTCATGCAATATTAGCTTCCCAAGAAAATTTTCAGAATATATTAAGGCATGAAATGGTGTAGTCTGTGATTATTTGTAAGTGTAAACGCTTGTTCTGTCTGTTGCTCCTGCCCTCATATTCCTGTGCAATGGCTGTTTTCTCTTTTCAGAAGCTAAACCAACACAGACAAACCTTGTTTCCTGAATGATTGATGGGGTAATGAAAATTAATAGTAGCTCCTACAAACACCATTGATTTTTTAAAATCTCAAAGATTGACACCTCATCTTTGTATTTGAAACAAGCATCTATCTGTTTGTTGTAATAAACGTAGGTATGCGTGTATATCCTGTTACCTGTGAGCATTGTCTGCAGACTCGGAGGAGCTCAGGGGCATATTTCAAATTCACTTCAACAAGAGCACCAGGCTGTGTTATAAGGATTTCGTAAAAAATCCATCCCTTAGAATCTTGTAAGTAATCTCTTGGATATCCTACAGGCTTTCTTTCATAAAGCTTTCAACACAGAGTTGAGTGGGCTGTGCACTTGTGTGTGAAGCTGCCCTGATTGAAATGCCAATATTCTCTCTTTCTCTGTGCTCTGAAATTTACTATTGCAATAAACTGGGAGCATTCCGTTGCATACCAAACTGGAGCGGCTGGGAAGAACAACCACTGAAACCCCTCATTTATTTCATGGTTTCTCTTTAATTGACAACAGCCTTCAATCCTTCCTACTGGCCTATTCATTGTCTCCCTCTCCTGGAGATTCAGTCTGAATTCAGTGTACGGTAAATTCATTACTGAGCTGCAGCACATTCCCTCTGAAAGGAAGAGGAAAGACAGAAGTCCCACTCTCGTGAGAATCTTAAGCATCTAATATTAGTATTTTTCTTTTATGAAATTATTTCTTTTTAAATTTTTAGGTCTTTTCCACAACACCCACAGCAAGCAGCCCACACCACCTCCCTCATCTTCCCATCCAAGTCTCTGTTAAGGAAGAATATGTTAAGAGGATATTTATCTTTCTTCCTGACTCCAAATAACCAGTGCCAGAGACAGTGTAATACAAATATTTCTGAATAATTTATTAAATGATTGATGGGCAAAAAGTATTGCAAACAAAGTATTTTAGGCATATTGTTTAATCAGCAGCAGTAAAACTGCTCATTTTGTAAAGAACATGAATAATTAATTTTAATGCTAAAGGATGAGAATTCCTGTAATGCATCATTTTTAAGAATGACTTAACCATCTCTAATCAGATACTGGGGAGCATGTGTATGAGTAGCATGTAGTGTGAAAAGGACACCTTCCACCAGACCAGGTTGCTCCAAGCCCCTGTGTCCAACGTGACCTTGAACACTGCCAGGGATGGGGCAGCCAGAGCTTCTCTGGGCACCCTGTGCCAGCGCCTCAGCACCCTCACAGGGAAGAACTTCTGCTTAATATCTAATCTCAGTCTGCCATCTGCCAGTTTCAAGCCATTCTCCCTTGTCCTGTCCCTACAGGCCTTTGTAAAAACCCCCTCTCCAGGTTCCTTGTTAGCCCTTTTAGCCACTGGGAGCTGCTATAAGGTCACCCCAGAGCCTTCTCTTCTCCAGGCTGAACAAGTCCAGCTCTCTCAGCCTGTCTTCATAGCAGAGGTTCTCCAGCAAACTAACTAAAACCAATGAGAAAAGCGAGCTAGATGGTAGATGTTTTGTTTCTACTCCGTTCAGTGAACATTTGCAAAGTATTTAGTCCCTTAAAAAAAAAGTAAATAAAAGGAAAATAGAGGTACAGCACAAAAATATCTACAGAAACTAAAGCCATTCAAAAGAGCTCTCTGTTAATAAAAAAGTAACAGTGAGTATCACTCATTCATTAAATACCAATAAATAATTAAAAATTGTCTGTAATTTGAAATGCTTGAACTTGTGTTGATTCCAGTGTCGGTTCTCTGTACACTTGTATACTCTTCATTTTGTAATTTTTCTATGAAGTCATTAGCATCAAGAGAAAATGGAAGGAGAGTGGATAGATCGTTATGAGATGAGTGTCAGGAATGGAAAAAAGATAGATTCCCTGAAGTGAGACTAACCCTTCGCTTTGGCAAATTAGCTGCTGTCTTCTCAATCTTCCTCTTGAGAGTACATGGGATGTAACAGGATGTTATGTCTTTCCTTCAGCTACCTGTTAGGAGACTTGAAGAAGCCCGAGTCATGCCCTGGTTTTGGGCAGCAGGGTGTGATAGCCAGGCATTTGCCTTGAGTGAACTGTTGGCTTGTCGACGTTGATTCCACAATTCCCTGACTGAGGAGGCAGGGTTTGAACCATGTGCCCCAGCCAAGTGCAGGGCACAGGCTTCCCCTCTGTGTCTGGGTATAGGGTGTGGGCTGTCAGCAGCACTTTATGTCTGCAACAGAAAGAACCTTCAGTCAAATCTTTGAGGGTAATTGATGTGTTACTCTTTCTTTGCTGGGTCAGAAGTAGTGGCCTGGCCTCAAGTATGTCAGTGTCTTCCTGCTGTGGACATTCTCCCCCTCTGTAACAGAAGGCGAGGAACTTTTCAGAGTCTAAAGCTAAAATAATGAGAAGTTGGGTATGCATATGAAACACATTCCCCAGTAGAGTGCCATAGATAAAAATAGTAAAAAATACACTTCAGAGTAAATGAATGAATGAAATTTAAGACTGATACTGCAGAATAAATTTGGACTGGCTTCTTTTTGGTGAGGGGAACTCATTAGACTGTGACAATTGATCACACTGTGCATAGTACCTCACTGGCAAGACATTACTCACTGTAAAATAATTCTGTTGTTTGGGGACTTTGCACACATACTAGATTGATGATGATTCAGTGTTTACTGAGATTTTTGGTTTGCATCTCATTTATGTTTATGCCTACCAGATGGTCTTTGTTTGTCATAGTATTTGTTAGGATTTTTAATCTTGGGTTTGAGTGTCTGTATGATGAAGATGCTCTGTAAGTAAAAGAGGAAACTGAGAGATATTAAATATCACAGAAGTGATTGCTAAGGTAAAGAAAGAAGATTATGATTATAAATAATATTTTAAGGGAAAAGATCTCGATTTTGGTTATGGGGATAAGATCTGCAACAAAAATGCCTGTTTTGGTGTGTTCCTAGACTTGAGTTTGGGGATTTAATGTTAGGGAAAAAGCTAAAGTAGGTCAGTTTCCAAGAAAACTGTTTTAGTGGCAAGACATTAAAATCTCATTTCCCAAGACGTGTACACCAGAGAAGCCCAGAGCCCCTAATACTGTGTTTGTAAGTATAATACAGGAGCCACATAACAAGCAATACCTGCCCAACCCTTTCAACCTTTCTTCCTCAGAATCTTAGACTGGTTCATGTTAGAGGCACAGGGCCAAGGGCCAAGGTTCAGTCCTCACTGCTGAGTGTTGCAGAGATCACTGTTACAAGTTGACTTCTTGTATAACGAACAAATCTTAGCCCCTGCTTTCCAGGAATGGACACTGCTATCTCTAGTATTGTTTGTTTGGGCGACATTGATCTTACCTTGCCCCAGCCCCTCCCTGGAATAGGAAAAGCACACAAAGATTTTGGAACCCATGAGAAATCTTTTATCATTTCAGATAATGGAATAGTCTTTTCAGTCTATAATGGCTGAGGCTTTATGAACAGGAGTTAGGTCATAGATCCTCAAGGAAGATTTTTCCCACAGTAGGTACCAGAAAAGCTTTTGACAAATTTCCTGCAAAAGCACATTTTGCTATAAGATACCCTGATAATCATTCCATGTAACGACACAGAAACTGGTTTGTTAATCTTGCAAAATTCAGCTAATGATGAGATATGCTGTTCATGCAAAGTCAAATGAAAATATAATCTATACAGCTCCATAAATATACATAGTGAGAATAAAACCAAATAGCCTTAGATAAACCCAGGAGGCAAAAATATAAACTTCAGAAGTCATAGAATCAACCAGGTTGGAAAACACCTTTAAGATCACAAAGTCCAATTATTCCCCAGCACTGCCAAGTCCATCACTAGCCCATGTCACTGAGGGCATCATCTACACAGTTTTTGAACTGTGTCTGTTGTGAAGCTGAATCATTTTCCTTCAACTGTAAATGGGTAAGTCTTGAGACATGATGCTGAAGGAAAGGTAAAATAGAGTTTGGGACCACAGACCATTGTCTCAAAAAAAGACAACGCAAACAAGATAGTTAACATCACATCGCTTTGTTAAAGTTTAACAGTAGCGCTGAGGAGGCAGTGGTACCTATTGCTTAGTATGGACTGTGAGAGGAAAATTGTTTTCTGGTAAACTGGATCCAGAATGACCAGAGGAGATGGTAAATAGAGTTGATAGTGAAAGATACTCAATAACCTCTAAGTCTGTGTCCTTAAGTTATTTGGTAATGGCAAGTACTAATAGCAGTCATGGTTAGAAGTGTTTCACTTAAATAGAACTGTGGCTGGAGTCTCCATTTCTTTCACAGAGTAGGTTAAAATAAACTTCCTATTTTCTCACCCAGGGTATGTTCTTCCCATTGGGAAGGAGGTACCAAAGGAGAATCAGAAACTGTTCTTCTAAAGGAAGAAGGGAGGACAAAGTAAGCAAAGACTGGGAGATTTGAAAACCCTGAAATAGATACCAGTTATTTTGCCAAGCACAACAAAAAGAGCACAAGTGTTGGTGTATCTGAAGTATGGTCAGCAGCTCTAACGACTGGTTAAGACTGTGATATGTCTATACGGTACGTTATTAAGAGCTGAAAAGCAGATATTGGTTGGTGTTAATTCAAGTTGATCCTTTCATAAGTGTCTTTTCCTGTGATGGAGTGGGCAAGACATTTTTGTTTCCTCCCTAAAAAAGAATCTTCATGCCTTTGCACAGTTCTCTGGTCTGTAGGTGTCATAGTCAGAATATGGATGAAATAGATAAATATTAGTCTATTTACATGAAATAACTTGCTGAAAACCAAGGCTTTTGGAAAGTATGTAGTTATTTCTTGAAGCTTTGGAAGTGGGGAAACAACTCTAGTGTATAGATAAGCATACAATATAAAGGATTTCATTGCATCTTCTCTGTCTCCAAAGGTGAAGTTTCTCAGATTTCTCACCTAGAAATTATTTTTCCCTAAAGTATTACCCAAGGGCCTCCAAATCTGAACTTCCCTGTCTTGATCCCACTCTTCATCTGTGCTCCTCCCTCTTGCTTCTTCTTAATATCTAACTCAGATAAAACTCAGAGAAGTGACTGAAGAGATTAAAAGAGCAGCATGTTCTTCCACCCTTTGGGGGAGCAGAGCGGGGAAGTGCAGGGTGAAGCTCCAGTGAATACTAGGGAAACATCTAAGGAATCTAGTAATGTCAAATACCAATTCTCATAGGTAGTCACCACAGCTTACATTTACCTAGACTAGCTTCAAGCCCTTTCCTGAACACCAAAAATAAAAAACTTGTAACATTGTATGATCAATGCAGTGTGCAAGCACTGCCAGTAGCACATTGGTCTGTCCAAGATGTCAGGTTCTCTC